>JABFPJ010000608.1:0-36858 GCA_022817425.1 Gryon sp. ZL-2020 | reverse complement strand
AAAAAATGCCTTCGTAGCTAAGGGCCTCTATCCTTATGCTACCCAACGCACGTGGAAATTTTCATTTTGCAACAAAATTACATGAAAAATCGTGACAACCGCGGAGCCGTTCAAAAAATTTTTTTTTCGAAGATGTTATTAACAAGTAATTGTTAAAAAAATTTTCTTATGTTTTAACATTCTGAAATATTCTCTGATTGTTGCTGAATGCAACGCACATTTTGTTAATAATATTTGTTGAATATAACTTGCAGGATTACGAAATTGAATTTAGGTGAAAGTTTCACCTTTTCAAAGGTATATTCCCCCTTAAATGCTGGACACTTGATTAAATGCGGGAAAACAAATGTTGAAAGTGACATATATATATGTCGTAGGCCGATAGAAGAATCAGGCCGTTAGCGAACTGCCGGCCGTTAGAAGAATAATCATTGATTCATTCATTTTTCGTCTATCGGCCTGAAAATTTTAGGCAGTTAGCTAACCGCCTGACGAGCATCAGGCCGTTAGAATACTAAACATCTATTATTCTTTTTTTTCGATCTGCCTGATAATTCTAGGCCATTAGAAGAATCAAAAAATGTAAAGTAATATAAAAAGGACTTAGTTAAATAACTAATTCATCAATAACTAATCCATCAAATATGTGTATTAATACAATACAAAAAAAAGAAAATAACTTAAAAAAAAAGTTTAAAAAACATAACAAATTGAAAAATAAAGTAACAAAAAGAAGTAACAAGAAATAAAAAAATAAAACTATTTGTTGCAACAAGGCCCACTCGAATGACAATGCGAAATACATAAAAATCCGTCTTTGTTTAATGCGTCATTTACAATTATTTCCTGCGCTTTGTTCAAAACCGTCCGGTTGCTAATGTTATGACGATCAAAGTACTCATCAATTTTTTGTCAAATTCTTGACGATTAATTATATTCTCAGCCATGTTCGAATAACTTTCTTCGCGTAAACCTTGTTTAAGACTAAGAAATATTCTAGACTTTGAATATTCGTAACGCTTATTGATAGTCATTAACGAGAAAATCAAATCAAAATAATAAATATAGAAAATAGATATTGTATAAATTACATTGATTCGTCACATAAATGATTCTTCTAACGGCCTAGAATTTTCAGGCAGATAGAAGAAAATAGAATAATAGATGTTTAGTATTCTAACGGCCTGATGCTCGTCAGGCGGTTAGCTAACTGCCTAAAATTTTCAGGCCGATAGACGAAAAATGAATGAATCAATGATTATTCTTCTAACGGCCGGCAGTTCGCTAACGGCCTGATTCTTCTATCGGCCTACGACATATATATATGTTAATAGAATAAGTTAAACTTTCATAGTAGTATAATGTAAACATAAAGCAATGTGTAAATGTTTGTAAATTACAACGCTTATTTTTCAAATAAATTTTATTTTTAAAGTTTAATATATACTGATTACAAGAAATAATGATTTTTTATTCTACGCATCCATAAATTTGTCATCTTTCATAAATCGGAGCACTTAGGTTTACAACAGCACAAATGACAGTCAAAATATCATTCAGCAGAGGAACCAAATGCGTTGGTAAAACATCGCCCATCATTTTAAACATTTTTATTCTTTGATTTGATCTTTCAACATGCACTCTGGCCTTTTGATTCCATATAAATCACAGGTATTGTCAATTAAAAAACCACGGTCAGCCATAATAGCATCTCCCGGCTCACATAATTTAATAATTTCGCTTTGTTCAAAAATACTTTTATCTGAACATCTTCCGCCGTAAACATTACTTAAAAAAGGAATGTTTCCCGCAGGTGTTACACCCGTCATAACTTTACACGTTTGTGAACTTTTATAATGTGAGTATGTCAAAATTTGACAATAAAGATTTTTGAGATTTTGTATATAGATTTCGGTACAATCAATCACTACTCGTACATTTTCAAATCCTGAAAAACATAAATTCATTTTAATTAAAATATCATCTTTTTTTAAATCGGCAATTTTCAAAATTTCTAAAATTGTTTCAAGTAAACGGAAAGACTCGATACCAGTTGCGGTACTCAGTTCCGCGTCAGTCTTTAATTGGTCTATGAATTTTGTTTTGAAAAAACCACTGTTAACTTGTATCTCAACGTCCTTCGTGGATTTTTTCTGTATACTGCTTGTAAAATTTTTATTTTGGATGTCACTGCCTTCCACGCTAATAACGAAACCATCGTCCAAATACGACGCTTCTATGTGAATACTTCTTTCTGTTTCAGCGTAATAGGTTCCTCAATTTTGATTTTCTTTGACTCTGTATCTTTTCCTGCTTTTTCTCTGTTTGCTCTTCTTTTTAGTCTTAACTCGTTCTTTTCATTTTTCTTCTGATATTCAACTGCATTCACTGTCGGCAAATTTCGTGATGGCAAAGCATCCTTTTTCAAAAATTTCTTCACTCCCTCATCATCTAAAATCATATAATGTATATTATTGTTTCATATAAAATTAAAAAAATATATAATTTATTAATATTATAAAATTAAAATTATATAATTTATTACTATTGCTTTATTATACAAATTCATTTTACTTAAAATTTTCTAACTTCTTTTTTAATTTTATTTTTTGTTAATTCATAATTTAACAATAACAATACAATTTTTGTAAATTATCTAATTTATTTAACAAAGTTATAAACATAAATACAAAAAAATGTTTATAAAAAATGATCAATTGTAAAATTAAATTAAAAGAAAGACTTAAAAAAATATAAAGTGACAAATTTCAGATCAACTTCGTATTATAACCTAAAATAATACTTACATGGATGTATATAATCGTTTGGTGAAAAATGTGCAGAGCATATTTTAGTAAACTTATTTACATTTTTTATATTGATGAGTTTTTTATACAACGTATGTTGATCAAATTTTTCTTGCACTCCAAAATAGTTTTCTTTATATACAAAACGCTTATTCGGCTTCGGAAAATAATGAAAAACAACATCTAAATTTTTGTGAGATGCATTATTACATCCTGGTACTACACAGTACACTTTATTTTTTGATTTTTCACGGTGCTTTACTACAATTTCAGTCATTTTTATCACAAAAACTCGTTATTTCTATTTGACGTAATGTATTTCTCATGCAATGTTCACCCTACTTTGTGTTCGAATGTAAAGCGCCACATGGCGTATCGCTTGATGTCAGATTCCAATAGGAAGCAAGGCCGAAAATAGTAAAATTTTTTAATAACTTATGTAATAATAGTCAGATGTGTATACAAATTAAAATATAAGTTATGAAAACAATGAATAAAAAGTTATCAAAATGAGAAAGCAATTCACTACATAGTTTTTTGTTATTCATAGTCAAATGTTGAAAAAATACACTTTTTGGCCATTATTAAGAGAACCCTGTTATTGAGATAGGCAATTCATGATGTTATTGTTATATAATTTTTAGACAAAATTGAAATAAAAGTGGATTTAAACAATATATACTGTTATTGGAAATTCTTATCTACATAAACTAACTTTTAGACGTGATTATTTATAAAAACCCTAAGAATACGCTACCTAACAAAAGAATCACCTTAAATGTATATGAATTACTTATATCTGTGGCTTGAAGGAAAAACCGATTAACTCCATTTTTTGGAAAAATGGAGTTAATGATAATTTCGGATTTTAACAACCTTATATTTTCATTTTTTGAGACCATATTTATCGAAATGTAGTACTATATCACCCCAGTTAAAAATATGCGACTCGCTGACGACTCGATGACGACTCGTTAGCGATTCGTTAGCGATGCTGAATTTGGTGACGCTTCGCAAACGACTCGCTGACGACTTGCTATCGAATCGTTATATCGCTAACGTATTGTTGATGAAAGCCTGACGACTCTCTAACGACTCGTTTGCAACTCGTTTGCAGGTTGAAAAATTGAAACACGTTTTTCTCAAAATGTGTAAACGTGGAGTTAATTGATTTTTCCTATAAACTACAGATATATTTAAGGGGACTCTCCACGCAAAAATGACGAAATTTCGAAAAAAAAACCACAAAACTTTTTTTTGAGTTTTTGGATAATAAGTGTTGTCCTCTTTCATGTGATGCTTTTATTTTTTTGAAACATTCTTTAAAAATGCATGAAATTAATAATTATGCACATTGATGCAAAGGCGGATGAAATGCTTTTACGGCGGTTTTTTTGCAGTCTTGTGACAAATAAACCGAAAAACATTAGATTTTATGATATTTTTGACAATCATTATCTGTGTTTATTATCATCATAATAATAAAATTATTAATAATTTTTTAATTAATTAAGAATGTAAACCGCAGAAAATGAAAGTGAAACTTTAAAATGCGTTTTTCTCGTAAACTTATTTTTATCGATTTTCCAAATTTGAAATGTTGGTGGGAGCTCAATTTTCATCCGATTGGATTCTTTTATTTTTTAAACTGTTCAGAATTCAATCCTCTAGAACAATTACGGACAAATTTTGAATAACTATTAATAAAAAAAAGTTATAAACAATAAAGTAAAAGAAAACACGTTTTTTTGGCGTTTTTTGGCTTGATTTCACATTATTGTCAATAACTTTTGTTTGTTAATAGTTATTAAAAATCTGTCCGTAATTTTGCTCTTACATAGCTGAAGAATTACCTTAAGGTCCCAGTACCTTTTTGAAAATGGGCGTTTTTGAACATTTGTTTGTTAATAACTCATAAACAAATGATTTTTTTTTTCAGTTTTTAATACAGATTATTAATTAGGGACCTGAACACTACTAATCACCAAAAAATCAAGGCGATTGCACTGAAATTGGCGAAAATAGCCATTTTCGTGGAGAGTCCCCTTAACTAGTTTTTCCTCAACACCTCAGATATAATACCTTGTTGAAATTCCGTAACGCCCTCTCCAACACTTTCAACAATTCCACTTCCTTCATGGCCAAGGATACAAGGGAAATTTCCTTCAGGATCAGCACCACTCAAAGTGTATGCATCCGTGTGACAAATAGCAACAGCTATAACTTTAATGCGAACTTCGTGAGCTTTAGGTGGAGCAACTTCTACTTCTTCCAATGACAGTGGCTCCTTTTCTTTCCATGCAACCGCGGCTCTACACTTGATAACCTGTGACAAATGATAACCTTTAATAATGTTACACAAGTAAATCATAAACAATATAAAAAGAAAAATATATATAAAATGTAAATAATTAAAAAGTAGTTTAGAAAAAATCTTCTTCTTAAATATAAGGTATTTCATAAACATTGAAGAATGTTAAATTTATGAAAAATTATGATTTTTAATTTTTACTTTTCAGATAAAACTTTAAAAGATGTACATTCAATTAAAAACATGTTTCAAATCATTTTTTCTTCTTGTTTGAGTTATTAATTAGATTATAATGAAATTGAAAACAGCTTATATTGGTTGTCAAGGCCAATAATACAATTGCGTAATTTAATTTGAATTTTGCAAATTATATTGACTATTATTGAAAATAAAGTATATTTAATAAAAAACAAATACTAACTCAACATAAAATTTATTATTTGATTATAGAGTTATTGCTTATAAACTATAATCATTATAGTTGTTAAGTAATGTATTATATATTAATAAAATGTAATTATGTTAGAATATATTCGAGGTTATAATTGAAATTTTATGTAGTAACTATGTTCTTTTATTAAAAATGATTTAAAATGATACTTACTTTACCAACAGTGTCTGCCATTTTCTATTTTTGTTAATTAACGTATTAAATAACGTTTATACTCTGATAAATAAACGTTCTTTTCCAGACAGCAATAGTGTTAACCGGTAGATGAATTGGAATAATAAGTTGACGTGACGGAATTATACTCGTCAGCAAATCAGATAAATATTCCCCTACTTAAGAGCAACCAGTAAAACAGATCTACATTTATGATAATAACAACTAAACAAAACATTATTTTTCATTGTTTATCATCAATAACAAGTAATTTAATATAAAAAAAAAATTAGTTTTTTGGTTTTTGTACATAATAAATAAATTGAATTTATTTTGATGATTAATTTTAATAAAGGTAAAATAAAAAATAACACATTTTCATATTTACATGTTGTTATTATAACTTTTTAAGTATGTACAATGCGTAACTAAGATTGAACAAAATAACAGTTACTTTCGAATCTTCTTCGATTTGTCGGTAGTTTCGCCTCTTCGTCTTTTGTTAATTGGATTTCGAGGATCGTAAATTTCAAACCAATCATCATCCTTTGTGCTTGCGTCTTTTGCCAAAACTGGTGCCGTTTCTTCAGATTGGAATGAATGATTTAACCAAGAGTCATCATCTAAATCCAAATCAGACTTTTCTTTATCTTCATCTTTTTCTTCATCCATAATTTGATCTTTAGTGGAATGAAGTTTGTTTCTGAATCTCTCCAACATTTTTGCAGCAAAATCATCTTTATTATCACCTAAAATTAAAATATAATATTAACGTCGTTTTTTATATTATTTATATATTAAAAAACATACAAATTAAATTTTCTAATAATTATATATAAAATAATGTAAACCTTTTTTTGGAAGTTTTGTTTGTGCTGCTTTATATTTTTCCTGACTTTTTAAGTACTCTTGTTTATCTTCAGATACACGATTTTCTTCCTTTTCCTTTTCTACTTTTTTCGTTTCTTTAGCTTCTTTTTCTTGCTTAACTTCTTTTTTCAAGTTACGAATATCCTTTTTAATTTCTTCTCTGAAAAATAAACAAATCTAATTTAACGCAAATTATAAATAAATTTTTATGTTAAATTTGAAATTATACATAAAAATTAATTTATTGAAAGAACAATATAATCTAAACAAATATTTTCAATTAACAAATACAATTTCTTTTTATTTTCCTCTTGGCGAGATTTTCCAAGATAATATTCCTCTTCTTCTTCTTGTTCCTCTTCTGCAACATCTTTTGTATTCTCTTGAGTCTCTTTAATTTTTTTATTTAACAACTTATTTTTAATTCGATCCGTCATTTCTTTTTTCTCAATTTCCAATGCCTGATCTTTTTCTTCTTCTTCTTGAGTTTTTGCCGTTACAATATCATCTGCAGTTTGAGCACTCAGTTTCGGATCAACGAGGGTATCATGAGCGGATTTTCCTTTACCAGCAAACTTTTTATTAATTGCCATCGTTTCTTCTTCATCTTCTTCTGCTTCTTCCCCAAATGATAATAACTTAAAATTTCTATAATTACAAAACAAATCAATAACAATCAAGTATAAAAATTATATTACTTCATTATAAAAAAAATATAACTTAATAATACATTTAATTTTTGTTTAAATAAATTCTTACTTAACAGCCGCTGTTTTTTCTTTTTTCTTAGTTTCTTTAATACTATCTTTTGATGATGGAATATACCTTGGAACTATATCATCAAAGGGATTCACTAATACTTCTGCACTGATAATTTTTTGAGGATACGCCGGTCTTTCATCCTGTAGATAATATTTTCATTTCAGTAAATTATGTATTAAAAAATTGTCAATTAAGATAAGTATTAGTGAAACTTTTTTTTACATGGTCTACAAGTCCTTCTCCAAGTTTGAGCATGTTGTATATAGTATCACCAGCAACTTTACCAAAAATAGTATGTTTATTTTGCAATTCTTGAGTTGGTCCAAGAGTAAAAAAAAATTGTGACCCATTATCGTCTTTTCCAGCATTGGCCATAGCGACCAATCCTCGTCGACAAAATCGTAATCTAGTATGAAATTCATCCTAAAATAAATAAGGCAAAATTCATTAAAACTTATTTCTACTGAATTATAATTATGATTCAGTAGACAAAAGTAAGTTTGAATATGAACATTTTATATTATTTAAAAAATGTTATAAGTAGTCTTACTTTAAAAGGGTGACCGTAGATGCTTTCACCACCTTCTCCCGTTCCTGTTGGATCTCCACCTTGAACGATAAAGTTCTTGACGACTCGATGAAAAATTGTGTTGTTGTAGTAATTTTCCATACATAATTGTATGAAATTTCGACAGGCTAAAGGAGCTTCTTTTGACCATAATTCAATTTCAAGATCTCCAACTGACGTTTTCAAAATTACCTGTTTAATTTAAATAGTTTATAATTAATTAAATATAATATTTTTTACCATGATCATTTCATACCATAATCAAATATAATTATAAAAATTAAATATAATTAATACAAAAAATTAAATAATTATAAAAAATAACAAGTTTTTGTTTATATATTTTACAATTATAATTTAAGTTCAAAACATTCAATTATTACTTTATGTCAAGTAAAAAGAAACTCACTTTTCCAGAAGTTGGAGGTTCTTGAATATAAATATTACTCATTTTTACTAATAAAAATGTACCTTCTTTTAATGTTTATATTTATATAAAATATAAAAGATTAACAGGTTGATATTAAAGCCAATAACAGTTTTGAGGCTACCTATGTTGTTATTGTTTTGATGATTATAAAGTCATATTCTCATGAGTATTCTTAAATTCCTAAAATTCATGTTATCTTTGTTTCTACGTGTTCGAGAAACAAGGACATTGTTATAAATGGCGTATTCGAGCAAGAACGATATTTTATATTAATAAAGGACAGACTTATGTGGAATTAATTGTCTATCTTTTATTAATACAAAATAATGTTTCTGTTCGAACACGCCAATAATCCATCTTTTTATCTTTCTCATAGTAGAAATAATAGTTAAAAAAGACAGGATCTAGTAAGTATTTGTGGTGTTTATTTAGAAAGTTACTTCAATAAGAGGAAGCAGAATAATAAGATTTTAAATAACGCATTTATATGAATTTCCCCGATTTGCTAAAATATAAACGTAAGACAATTTCTTTATAAGTATATAGTAATAAAGTATTCTGTTATAATGTTTTGTTATAATGATTAAATAAAGAAATTTGGATTAGTTATACACATAAAAGAAGTAGTAGAATTTTGGAAGTAGTTATATATAAAGGTAAAATTTTATTATTTTCACCATTAAATACTGTTTTATTTTTGTGTAACCAATGTTTTAAGTTAATCTGACAATGATGTTTTCTTTTTCTTTTTTGATAAATATTTACAATATTTTTTATTTAATATTATTATAATAAAAATAAAATAATATAAAAATAATAATAATAAAAACATTTATTATAATGACTTATTTTCATAGTTCTTAAATTAAATTGTGTAATATTATTTTTTTATTATAATAAAAAATACAGTTGTGAAATATGTACATTCATTTTTCATTACATGTCTTTTCAAAGATATATACGTTAAATAATCTAATTTTTACAGACATGTTCAGTTTTGTTTAAAGTTTCACAATGGAAGGCAACTCTTCAGGAGGGAATTACACACCACGGCCGTATCAAATTGATATTTATAAACAAGCCGTGGAACGAAATTCTATAATTTATCTTCCAACTGGTTCTGGAAAAACATTCATTGCAGTATTAATAATTAAACACTATAAAGATCAATTGCTCAAGTAAGAATGTAATTTATAAATAATGAATAAACATATATAATTTTATTTGTTAATTTTGTAGAGGTAATTAATGAAGTTTCTCCTCTTATAATTTTTGTGTGTTAATATAATACATATATAATTTTAGTTATGTATAATTACTTTTATAAAATATTTAGGCCATACAATGAAGATGGAAAAAAAGCAATTTTTATAGTTAATACAGTTCCATTAGTTATTCAACAAACAGAGTACTTAGCGTATCACACCGGTTTAAGTACTAAAGGATATTCTGGTAATGATGAGGTAGAACAGTGGTCGCATGCAAAATGGAATAATGAGTTTTTATTACATCAGGTAAATTCTAAAAATTGCAAAGTTCGTGATTCAATTTTTTTTAAACTATTACTAAAGAAAAAACTATGTTTTTGTAGATTTTAGTTATAACACCGCAAATTCTTTTATCGCTTTTGAATAAAGGAGTCATGTCCATGGAAAAATGTTCCGTCATTTTTTTCGATGAATGTCATCGTGCTGTCGAAGATCATCCAATGAGATTGATAGCAAAACAGTTAACTGATCTACCCGTTGAAAAACAACCAAGAATTGTTGGCTTATCAGGCACATTATTAAATTCAAACGTACCATTGAGCAGCATTGAACATAAACTATGTGTAATGTCTTTAATTATTTTATTTAACATACAACTATTTATTAAACTGAATATACATATATAATATTTATATAATGTTTTGTATTCTTGCTTTAGATTTTAGAATCAACATTTAATGCAAAAATACTAACTATTAATGACAAAAATGAAGTCAAAGATTTCTCAACGGCGCCTACAGAAAGTATGATTATATATGATTCTATTAAACCAACGAGGGTGACGAATGAAATTAAAAGATACTTTGATGAAATAGAACACATTTTAACAAACGTTCAGTTGGAAAATAATGTTAACAAATCCAGTAAAGAATTTCAATCACAAAGTATCAATTCGAAATTAATAAATATGATAGAGGATATAAAAGAACAATTTAATGAGCTAGGTAAATTTAATTAATATTATTCATTTTAAATTTTATTATATAAAAATTCTTGGACATTGAATGATTATTTATCTTATCTTTACAGGACTGTATGGTGGAGACAAAGCTATAATAACTCACTTGCTTGAAATACAAAACGCAGCCAAATATATTAATGATAGTGTAAGTAAAAATTGAATCATACAATGTGCTAACTAATATTAATAATATTTTACTAATACTTAATGTATTAATTTATTTACAGAATATATTGTTTATTTACAAGTACATAATAACAAAGTTAATTACCATCAGAGCTATGATTGAACAAGAAATGAAGAATTTACCAGAGAGCAATCGAATTTTTAAGTGAGTTTTATACTAAGTTTTATGTAAAAAAATGTCGGTAACTGAGAAGAGAAGAACTTTCATGATTACATTAAAATCATCAAAAATAGAACACATTTTATGTACTGAATCTCCCACCCCTTTCTTTCTCTTTCTCTCTCTCTCTCTCTCTCTCTCTCTCTTTCTCTTGGTCTTTTTTCTTATTTATTAACAAATCTTATTTATTTATATGTGTGTTTCAAATAGCATTGTAAAATATGTACTAATTTCTTCTATTTTTTAGCTACTCTTCAAATAAAGTATTAAATTTAATACAAGTAATAAAAAATTTTAATACACAAAAAAGCGAAAATCAACAACTTTGTTGTATTATATTTGTGCAGAGAAAATTTACTGCAAAAGTGCTTTATGATGTACTAAAAGTAAGAAAAGTAGAATTATGATTATTATTGTTCTAGTTGATCTTATATTATTTTATTATTATTATTAATTTTGTTTCTTTATTATATTGGCTTATTATATTGTATATGTTTTAGATCTTGAGTGATAATGTAGAGGATTTTGGATTTTTGAAACCGGGATTCATAGTAAGCGAACAATCACAAGCTTTTAAAAGTGAACGTATTGACATCAGTATGGCGAATCGGAACAAAAATGAAATAAGAAAGTATGCTGTAATCCTCATGTTTTATTAAAATGTGTATTATTATCTATACAGAAACGATTATATCTAAATTTACTGAATTATGTATCTCATTTTGATAAATATTTTTTGTTGAAATTTAGGTTTCGTGACGGTTCTATTAACTGTATTGTATCTACTGACTTGATTGACGAGGGTATTGACATTCCGATTTGTACTCTTGTTATTAGATTTTATTTTCCGCAAGATTTCCGTGCTTATGCGCAAAGTAAAGGCAGAGCACGATATTCCTCAAGTCAATACAAAATTTTTATTGAAGAATCTAAAGCTGATGTTTTATACAAGCGATACTCGAATTATCGTAGTACAGGAAAAACTTTGGACCAGGTAAAGTGTTACAGTTACTTCAAAATATATTTACATCTAGCAGAATCGCCAGCATCGCCCAGGCGAAAACAAAGTTTCTTCTTATGGTCTCTCTATGACATTCCTACGAAATCCCTATGGCATACTTATGATACCCCTGATATCCTATGACGTTCCTATGATATCCCTATAACATTCCAATTTTAGCAAAAAAATTTGTTGTCTAAAAGTTTTAAATAAGCTCAAAATATATATCCCATGATACTCAGAATCGTTATTACTACACTATATACCGACAAAATTTGAGCTAATTTGGCCTAGTAGTTTTTGCGTGATGAGGTAACAGGCAGATAAATATCAATTTTTCTGCCTGTTACTTAAAAAATAGATTGATATTTATATATTAATAGGATAGGATGTACAAATAATAATTATAACATTTGTATAAAAAACATCTTCTATTTTCAGATATTAATCATTCAAAAAGATGAGCGCAAGACAGTTAAGAATGTAGATTTGAGTGAGGAATTAACCGATCGTTATAGCGTCTTTGATTCAAAAAGTGGTATCACTACTCATGTTGACGAACATTCAGCCATAAGTTTGATACATAAGTATTGTTCAGCCTTGTATAAATCGAGTATTGTACAACTACATCCTGTGTGGAAATCACATTCAAAATCAATAAGCAAAGAGAAAACATGTTTTCAGGTAATAAAGAATATACATATTTACAACAGCTATGGTAAAAGACACTTCCTATTATTATACAATATATATAGGTCCGAAATAGTTTAAAATAAGATAAGCAAAAAAACCTTGTAATTATTGTTTAGGTGTCTTTAGAATTGCCATTGATATCACCATTACGTGAAGTAGTTTTTGGAAAACCTAAATCAACTATTGAAGCAGCTAAACGCTCAGCTGCGTTTGAAACTTGTGTGAAATTGCACAAAATGGGAGAACTAACAGACCGTTTACAACCAAATTGTGATAAAAATATTCCACCATGTCTTGTAGACAAACTTTTGCCCAATTGGGTCGATGAAAAACTTGAAGAAGAAAACCCAAAAAGAATGCATGCAGTTGAGGTATGTGTCTTTGTAAATATAGACAAAAAACTTTTTCTTTATATTCTGTTTTATTTTGTAATAATTATTTCTCATTTAGTCCATAGAATGTTTTTACAATGCATATCCAGAACAAAATAAAAAGTGTTATATCCATATTATCGAAACTACTCCGACAAACAAAACCTATAGCTCGCAAATGTTACCTTATTATAATATTTTGAGGCAAAACAATGGTTTTGGAATTTTATCTACGAAAGAAATGCCAATGGTAATACAAATTTATATTTATAATAATGACATATATTTACATTAAATTAATTCTATTATTTGTTTGTAATGTTTTAGATTCCTGATTTTCCCATTTTTATGCATAAAGTAGAATTATCAGTAAAAATACATAACAATAAAACGAGTCTTTTCCTCTCAACGGAAGAAATAGAAAAACTACGTCTGTTTCACACTTTTGTTTTTTCCGAAATTACATCTGTTATCAAGGACTTTATGGTTTTTAACAAAAGTCACTCAGAAAACAATTTTTTAATTGTTCCAAGTAAATATAACAAAAATATTTTCATGTAAATATTATATAATATAATAATAATATACGTAACTATATCTGTTGAATTTCAGTTGATTCTCAGTGGAATATTGACTGGCCTCTTGTTAATTCCAAGTTAAAATTACATTACACGGATTTGGAACCGAGTAACATAAATTATTCTGACTTAGAATTCTCGTTGATTAAGTCAAAGCATGCATGTTCAAATGAGTTGTACTTTGTTACAAAAGTGCGTCATGATTTGTCACTTTTTTCAAAGTTTCCCAACAATGAGTACACGACATTTTATAATTACTTTGAAAAGAAACATAATTTACTTGCTGAAAATCATACGCAACCTCTTTTGGAAGTAAACAGATTGAAGACCAATATTGATTTTCATAAACCATGGTATGAAAAGAAACACGAAATTTTCATTGTCCATTTTTAAAAATATTTTTAACAAATTATTATGTTTTTCAGCGAGAAAATGGAAAAAAACCACGTCGAAATATTGGTGCCAGAATTTTGCAAGAAATTAGAATTTCCAAAGTCTTATTTTATTAAAGCTCTGTTATTACCAACTATATTTTACAGATTATCACATCTTTTAATATGTGAACAATTAAGAACAGTTATAGTCAAAGATATGAATATTGGATTGACGAAAATGAACGTAATTCATAAATGGCAGCCACTCAAAGTCGATAAATTTATAGATTCTGACGATGACTCAAGTAGTACTGTTTCTCTTGAAGAAGAGTTTCAGGAACGATTAGCAATATGTTCTTCACAAGCTGAAGGTAAACCATTAAACATTTCAGATGTAATTACATAAACATTTTTCTACAAATATTACATAAACATTACATAAATAAATATTATTCAGGCGAAATTTTGTATAATTACTTTAATTATATTAATTGGATATAAATAAATGTAACACGTTTTTATTGATAGATCAAGAGATGCCTTTACATGATGAAATGGTCAGTAATTTGAAAAATCATGAGGTTAAGGTAAATGGTTTTGAAATAGTATTTATTTGCTAAAATATAGTTATATCAAATTTGTGATAAAATTAGACATTCCAAATATATTTTCAGATACAGAACAATGAATTACGGACAGTAAATAAGACTGTACTTGTGCCACCATTGCAATTTGATATTGATAATCGTTTTGGTCCAGAGCTTGCAACTATATCTGCGGTAAGACTTACTAGTTTAATTTATTTTACTTTATGTTTGAATTATTTGATATATTTATAAATATTTATAATTTAGGCCTTGACAACTGCACAAGCTGATGACATTGTTAACTTAGAACGTTTTGAAACTCTTGGAGATGCATTTCTTAAATTTGCAGTTTCTCTTTATTTGTTTCAAGAATTTCAAGATTATAATCAAGGAATGTTAAGTCAAATCAAAACGCGAATGATTGACAACCGAAATTTATACTACTGTGGTAAAACTAAAGCGATCCCTGGAAAAATCAGAGATCAACCATTCAACAATGAAATTGCACCATCTTTTTCTATTTGCCGAAATTTACAAAATCTTATGATAGATAAAAAAGTAAATAATCATGAAACTTATTTTAAAAGTTCAATTGATTTTTGCTTTGTTATTATTTCTTTATTTTTACATTAAAAATTAAAATAATATATATTATTAAACACAGATTAGTCCAAACTATTTACATGAAATCAATGTGACACCTGAAGAGAGGTTGAAGGGATGTATGGATCACGAGAATTATCTGAAAATCGAACAAACTTTGAGTAAATTTTCAAACAATGATCACAACACGAATATGGAACACTATTTGTCATTACAATACATGAATGATAAAACAACTTCTGATGCTGTTGAAGCACTTATTGGCGTATATTTGCAAGTATGAAGTATATTACATGATACTTATATTTTACCTATAATTATAACTTTATATGTTGGTTTATACACGAAAAATAATTGACAGAATTAATAAGACATGTAATGAATTCATAGTTGTATTATTATTCAATATTCTTATTCTTAATTATTCTTCGTGTATTAATCACAATCGATTACTATTAGGAATGTGGTGTAGAAAGTGCTTTCAAGTTGTTACAGTGGTTTCAAATTTTACCACCAATTCAAATTAAAGATTTATTATCCAATGAAAAAAATAAGTTACAAATGAATCAAGCAGAGTTCCAGGATTCTATAACAATAGCAACGATTATTGAGAAAAACATAGGCTATAAATTTAAAAACAATGCTTATTTGTTAGAGGTAATTTTTTATTACTATTTAATTCACTTTCATTTACCATTTAAATATGCATATATATTTTAAATTAATATATTTTAGGCTTTGACTCATCCAACGTGGATGGACACTAAAACGAAATGTTACGAGAGATTGGAATTTCTTGGTGATTCTGTTTTAGGTATTTAACTGAAATATAAATTGGATTAATCTAAATTACATAACGTCGTATCTAAGGAATAAAATCTTGTCTCGTTGAATCGTTGTAAAATGTCCAATTTTCTATATAAAAAGATAGGACATAAGCCTTTTTTCAATAGCGCAACGACATAGGACTTTATTTGCTACTTGTGTCGATTTATTAATATACAATATGAATTGATTTATAATACTTTATTGTAGATATTTTGATTACGAAATATATTTTTGAAAAATGCAGCAATTTAACACCAGGAGAATTGACAGATGTGCGATCAGCATTAACTAATAATGTTATATTTGCATGTTTGACTGTAAAGTATGGACTTCATAAATACTTGCGATATGTTTCAACAAATTTGAAGAACCTTATTGATAAGTTTGTGGATTTTCAAGTGAAACGCAATCACAAAATTGATACGAATGTAAGTTATTTAATTTGCTATAAAAATTAAATCTAAAAATATATGTATGATATATGTTAATAAAAATATCCTCTTTCTAGATATTGGAAATTTTATACGAAAAAGATTACAATTTGGCAGAGTATATTGAACCTCCAAAAGTGTTAGGAGATATTTTTGAATCAGTCATTGCTGCAATTTATTTAGATTGCAATAAAAATCTATCCATTGTTTGGGATGTCGTTTATAAATTGATGCATGAAGAAATTGGTAATTATATTTTTCCCTTATTAACTTTTATAAAATAATTAATTATGGCTAATTGAAAATAAACCTTCAATTATAGTATCAATTTATCTTTTACATTTGTATAGAAAATTACGTGATTAATACGCCGAAACAAGCTATGCGTGACTTTTTTGAACACATCAATTTTCAACCATCTTTCAGGTTGGTGCGATTTTAGTATTAAATAAAAATACTATTTCAATGAAACAAAATATATGTAACTCTATGTTTTTATTTTAGCAAACCTCAAATAGTTGAGGGGACAAATACCGTCAGTGTTACTGCAAGTATTATATATCAAAATCAAAGAATTACATTTAATGGTTTTGGTAAAAATAACAGACAGGCCAAATGTGCTGCAGCTCATCATGCTTTGAATTATATCAAACGTTTACAGGAACAATAAACCAAACTTTTAACTTTAAAGACAATAAATATCATTGATAACGATTTGCTTATAACAAGCACATTAATTTCTATAAAAAATTATGTTTCTTAACAATTTTAGAATTGTATTATTTTTTAGTTTCAATAAAATCAATGTGATATTATTATTATTAATGCTACATTATTGTTACAACTGCTAATATTGCAGTTTAAAAAATTAAGAATTTGTATGGTTGTTTTTAAATCTGTATTTTGCTACGTAAATGCGTATATATGTATTTATTATAATAAATAAACAAAATATAATATAACATTTAAAAAACTCCTTAAATCTTATTTAGTTACATTTTTTTATCATTGCTTTCTTTTTGGCATGATTTTATAATTAAAATAGTATTTATAGTATTTTTGCATTATAGTAGTAGTTGATTTATTAGTCCGAAGGAGTCAGCTACTTTTTTTCCAAGCTAAAATTTAAAAATAAATCCAGAACTTATTTTAAATAAATACTGTACATAAAATGGGTACTAAAACAAAAAATTATGATGAAATAAAGTCACATCCTGCGATTAAAAATTCATAATTCCTTTTAATTTCGATAAACGTCGTCTAATACATTTATCTCATTTGTACCATATTATAATATTAACATGTGCAAAGTGGGCAGCTCGGCCAACCAGTCGCGCGAACAAAGTTAAAAAGCCGCAACTCACAATATCGAACACGACGTTTAAACTTGAGCATTGTCACAGTCACGAGTCCGCTACGTATATTTTAAAAAGTATACCAATACGTATATGTACATTATATAATAATGTATATATTTTTCTTTACGTACATTTTTATATATATAACCATATATACCAATGTATTTATGGTGTATGTGTATATATATGTGAGGAACGTGCGACAATGCATTGAAAATTGAATGAAAAAAAAAACACAAAAAAGTTAAGTTCGCGCGGCGCACCTGGATGAACTCCCACCGACGAGTCAATCATTGCACCAGTTTTTATTTTCAGCGTACAAAAATGCAGCCCGTACAAATTCTAAGTATCGTGATGTAACTGCAAATTGCGAGAATTCATCCGAAGAGAAAACTTGGATCTTATTCTAGATCAAAGCTTTGACAACACACACAAGAGTCTAAAAACAGAGTATTGGATAAAATGGCTCGTGTCTTATATTCATGTTGAATGTATATTTTCTTATTTTTTTCAGTTGCTTCTCTTTCAAGCGACACAAGTTTCCGTAAGTGATATCAAATTTGAGGCGATTCAGAAGTACTTCTTAAGATTATCATCAGTTTTAATTCATTAATTAAGGATATTTTCTAACAAGACAATACAGTTTCATTCGAGTTTTACAATCGAATATGTTTTATTGTCAACAATAGCACAGGCATAAATTCAAAAACGTTGAATTTATCGTTAAATGAATTGTTGGAAATGATGGATATATTACAAAAAAACCAATAGTTCTTCAACTACTTTATAAATAGTACTAATATAATAAATTGTTTTACTTAAAATTACTTTTTGGTCGTTTGAAAAAATGAAATATAACATTTCATTATTAAGTATTAAATAATCAACGTTCACGTGAACACACAATCTTTGGAACAATCCTTAATTAATGCAATTAATTACTGGACTAAGCATTAAATGCGAGTTTCGATTTGTACTTCGACAATTTATCAAAAACAAAACTGCATTTAGTTTGCAAAAATATATTATGTTCTATCTATTGTCAAGTTCGAAATCGCCCCAAACAAGGATAAGAGCGCTTGAAACAAAAGTTCGCTCGAAAAATAAAGTTCATCATGCAACGCAGCATACTGTCAACGTGCATCCTTATTATTTTTTTTTCACGACCAAAATCTACGTTCAGTCGGTCAAAACAATGATTCTGGTTTTGGTGTATTTTACGTTGCATTATCGCTAAGTAATTTTTACGATTTATATCGACTCGATGAACTCGAATCGCATTGAAAACTACTAACACATTGCTTCCAGTTTTGGCGTTCGCAAGTTCCGCAATATGATTCAATTTCGCTATTTATACGTCAGCGCCGATCATCACATTTCTTAATTCTTATTTATTCACATGTAAATATATAATTTATTTGTAATATACAAACATATTTCAAGATCACTTATATATATATTATATAATTTATCACTAATGTTGTCTCTAAGAAATATTAAAATAAAATCTTTGAGCAGGGTGATCGACCGAACAATGTTCTAGCATGGTTTACCCTCCATATTACTATACAAGTACAAATATTTAAGTAGTTTAGCATCTATTTAAGTATCTCTAGACATAAAATAGGATGGAGACGATCATTTCTGATAATTGTGGGACAACCATCTTAGAAGCAGTAGTAGCGAGTAAGATACCAAATCGACAAATTTTTAAATCTAAGGGATTTTTAAGAAACGCAATAAATCCTTGAGAGAACATAAAATGGGAAACTGCCTAGTCGGATGATAAATATCAAGTTTTGAAAGAAGGAAGAATGATAATAAAATTGTTTTAAAATTACAAAATATAAGAAGGAAGAAACAGGAAATTTCCTTCAGAAGGAAAATTGTTCAGTGAAAAAAAATATTAAATATAAATAATATAAAGAATGTTCATGGATCTGATAAGAATGATCCTTAATTTGTTATTTTATGTATTCAAAGAAGAGTTGCATTCAGCCTTTATTTAGATTATATGTACAAAAATGTCTAATATACGTAAGGTTTAATGCAAGAGGACATAGATGATACCCTGTTAATGTGATGAGGAGATCCTGTCATGATCGCCACTTTGTCACTTGATGGACCATATTACTAGTAAAACTGCTAACAAAAAATTAAATATAACATTTGAGTAGGGTGATCGACCGAGCAAAAGGAAAATCGAAAAGTACAATAATAAGAGACAACATGAGTAATATAAAAATTTAAAAAATAAGACTCACATTGCTTCATGAACAAAAATTTTCAACGCCTTTACATTTATACATATAATTATTATATATAAACTTCATTAAATTTTTTATTTGTTCTTTTTTAAGCAAAAGTTTGTGTAAAAATCGGCGCTCGACAGTCATTTTAAGCTTATATTATGTACATAATTGATATTATTCGCATTCGTTTATCTTGTTTCGCCGTTTTCGTTCGGTTTGCAAATACTGACAAATGCACGTTAAGAAAGTAAGAACCTTGTGTTCGTTCATTTAAATATGTCTTATACGTTTTGGAATTCAAGTATCGTACAGTTGCGTTTACAGGGTTTTTTCATTTTTTCTTTAATTTTTTTTGTTTCTTGTATTTACAGTAACGTGCTAATTCGACTATTACGTAAAATCGAATAAGTCCAGAAAAACGTCAACTCGAGAAGCATTTTACACGCGATATAGTACGGTAGTTATCGCAAAAAATGGACAATAAATATGTATATATATGTATAAAAACGAAAGAGCGATTCAAAATGAATCGTAAAATTGCGAGAAAAGAGGGAAAATGGGATGAGAAGATCAAAAGAGAAGGGAAAGACTGATGCAAAATGCTCCGCGCGCGTGAATTATGAGACGTTTGAAAAGATCAAGACAGATAATGAAAGAGACAGGTAAAGAGATACTGGGAAATGTGTATAAAATCTAACAAAATAATTTCAACAAATACATCAATTGAACTAAAAAAAAAACAACAATAAAAGTCGCTTTCGTATTCTCACTCGTACAAACATATACACTTGCATAAACGCACGCGCTCTTTATCATCGCTTACACACTCACAAATATTATACTGCTGATTCATACTGTTTAAATTAACAAAACGTACTACATTCGCTGACAAAGTGGACTGTTGTTCTCGTTTAGTTGATTATTTAATTTTATATTTCATCATTGATTATTATTAAGTTTTTTTTTGTTAAACAAATAAATGTTTGTGCTTTGTCCATTAAGGCGTGATCAACGAAGAAACATTCGACATTCATTTTTGAATTTTCAAAATCGTGTTCTTAAAAACTTGTCTGCAGCGCACAGCTTGGCTTACAGAATTCCAGTTACAATTGTTTAAGCGGCCCTATCACAGTGTGGCTCGGAGCGAAGAACCTCCGTCTTCCGACAATTGGTTATTCATTTTTTTTCCTTTTTTATCTAAACAAAATTTAAAATTTACAAAACGGACTCGATCTGCTTAATCTCTTTTTCAGGCTGCTCTTGAGGCGAAGGAGCGGTCTCCACAATTTCAGGAATGTCGTCCTCGATCTCCTCCTCGTTGTCCTCGTCGATCGGAGTTAACGTGTCTTGTATCACAGGCCGTGCCTACGAATTATTATTTATTATTAAAGCTTGTATAATATTCTTTAAATAATTGTTTTTTCAACTTATTCGAAAAGTTATTGTTTTTTTATTCGAAAAGTTATTGTAACTTTTCGAATTATCCGTAAAATTTTAATGTTAAAAAATAAGTCATCTGTTTTCTCCTTTTTCATGTTGTCATAGATGTTGATATATTTTATAAGAAAAATGTATTTATACCTCTGGTTCAGTGCATCGTTTCATAGCCGGAGCCATAAAGCTCGTAATAGTACTTATAAGAAAGAAAAATCCAGCCATGAAGAAAGGTATGCTGTAAGTCTTTGTAACATCATACACGACACCCGCTAATGGAGATCCAACGATCGCGGCGGCTCCTCTAAACAAAATAATGAGGCCGAACGCATTCGTTAATTTTTCTAAAGTCAGCAGGTCCACCAATATTATTGACGTCAGTGAAATATATCCCGCTGTAAAACAACAAATTTGTGTGAAATCACGATTCAAAATAACATATATCTTATAATCATATTGTAAATTTGTTTACCAATAGCAAGGCCAAAGAAAATGCTCATTATCATATACGCTGTATAAGTATGACAAAACGGCGTTGCAGCGACAGCAATAGTCGATATAAGCAGACAAATGTTGTTCATAAATAACGAGTCAATTTGCGGGAAATCTGCTAAATATCCACAGGCAACTCGACCGACTGTATTGGTGATACCAATAACAGAGATTAGAAAAGATGCTTTGTTTGCTTCAATTCCCTGTAAACAAACAATTACAGAATATCAAAAAAATGTGTTAAATATTATTAAAATAAAAATGTGTATAATATGATTCTATGATATCAACATCATTCTTAACAAAACTAACTTTTAAAAGTAATGTTTTGCATTAAACATAACAACATGTGCTGAATCTTACACTAAAAAAGTATTTTAAAATGTTAAATTATCATAATGCAATAAATAAAAAATAAATTAATTAAAAGCTATGATTACTGTTCAAGTTACATTATATACAAAACTGAAGATAATATGCAAATGTAAGTATAGTAAGTATTATGCAAAGTTATGTGTAATATCTAAAGCTATTAGAATATATAATATTAATAGAATAAAATTAGTAAATTAGTTAAAATAGTGTAGAAACACTAACATCCAGGACCGCAGCGTCAACTAAATACACAAACGGCACATATAATCCAGCCATTCCGAAGACGTTGCTTATGCCGATGAGAAGGAATACAGGATTTCTCAGTAAAGACATGTCGAGCATTGTACCAAGAGCTTCTTTAAATGAATCAGGAAGTACAAGGCATGGACATAGTGGCGCTGAAATTATTTATTCAATTATTATTAATTTAAAAAAACACTGTTTAAATTATTAATATTTTTTGTTAAGTATCTATAAATAATTTGTTCACTTACGTTGAGGAGCTTTTTCAACATCATCTTTGACATCTCCTCGTACGGATTTCGATAAAGATATAACGCTCTGTCTATAATTAGCAAGGGACTTTTGACTTTGATATTCCGGTAGGTTAACAACACTGCCGCTATAGAATATGTCTTTTCGTGAAAGTGGTCGAATCGTCAAAGGTTTTTCCTTCATACGGATGCTAGATTTGCTGGTAGTGAATGTGATACTGTCGCCATCCTATGAAAAATTATATTACTATTAATATTAGTATTTTATTACTTTAATTGTACGTATTGCATCGTATTAAATCTAATGCACTTTTTTAAGAAAAAGATAAATTGTCCTCTCAATTTTTCTGTTTCTTTTATATATTAACTTTGTGTTAATTTCTTAAAGTGGTTCTTGAAGTATGCTACACCGGAGTTAGTGTTTTTTTATTTTTAAATTATTTAATAATGTATTAAGAATTAAAACATATACTGTTTCATTCTTTAATTCTGGGAGAATTATATGATCAAAGACAAAATATTTGTTTAAGTAAACTTTTGGCACCACAACTTCCCCCGTTTTTTCTTCGATCATATAATTCTCCCAGAAATAAAGAATGTAACAGTATATGTTTTAATTTTTAATACAGTATTAAAGAATTTAAAAATAAAAAGACACTAACTCCGATGTAGCAGATCTCAAGAATCACCTTAAGGTGATTCTTCAGTCAAATTCGTTGTTTCTCTCTTCCACTAATGGAGTCACCGTTAGCTCTATCCTTTTTGCTCTTACATTGCTGAAGAATCACCTTAAGTAAACGCATAAAACTTAAACATACTCCTAATTAATACAAATATTATAATTATTATAAGAAAATATTTATAAGAAAAATAAGCAAATAAAAAACTGAAATATATTACCACAAATTATCTTACGTCTAATTCCGTGTTGTTGTTTCTTGAGCCAAGCATACTGCTCGCTGAAAGTCTGAGATTGAGACTCTTTCTGATGTCGCCATTGGAGGTGAGCGTAGTGCGCGAATTCTTAATCGCAGTCAACGTCGGCTTGTACCTTTCTCCTGTGCTGGTTTTACGAATACGATCGAAAAATGGCACCGAGCCGTTTTTCGGCAGTCCCTGCACATGCGTCGTGAAAGCCGGCTGTGAGGCATTACGCGGTATCACCGGCTTGTTGAATTCAATCTCAGCTGGTTTGTTCGCGTCACTGCCTGGTTGTTCTTTGCTGATCTCGTCGATGCCTTTTTTTGATCGCGACTTCATCGCCGACTTAAGATCCATGCTGCCGCTATTGCTGGTGGCACCGCTTGACGAATGCTCCTGCACCTTCACCTCCGAGATCGTTGGCAACGTTGGCACAGTCGGCACTGATGTCAGAGGCGTTCCTTTGATCAGTTTACATGAGTTTTAACGAGCCACGGCTCGCAGGCTACAAATCCTTTCTTTGCTTTCTCGTTTATAATTTTTTAGCATAACATATTTTTATGACAAATCGACAAATACATTTGTAATTTTAGAAGTGATGATTATTATTAACGATTGAAGTGTACTACTTTCTACTTTATATATCAATATTAATAATCAATATTACTATACAGAATTGGCAGAATAAAAGGTTTTTTGTCATAAGTACAAAAAATGTAGCACACATTAAACAAAGAAATTTTACATTGCTCGAATTGCATAAGTGCACATGTCATGCAAATAGTGAAATATAAAAAATTGGTCGTTTTTGTTGAACGGTAATATTATTCACTTATGACAAAAAGAAAGTAGTTTACTTTAAGCAGACTTTGTTTTTGTTTTTTTTTTTTGAACAATTTTTTGCAGCTTCAATCATAAATAACATCATTGTTACCATGCAGTGAAGAAACTTTACATCCGTCAAGACCATTTTGTAACCTACGATCGTGCTCTAAAAAGAAAATGGGTTTGACAAGCAAAATAATAATCGTAATTTAATCATTCACATAAAATATTTCAATTAATTTTACAGATAAAAATAGTGATATATTATATATATATAATGTTTAAATATATATTATAAGTTAAATTTGAATAATAAAAGAATTATTACAAATACTGAATAAAGTGATAAATTATTGTGGCAATCATAAAAATGCATTTTAAAGTGACAAAAATATCTTAAAAACTACAGAGTAGATACAGATTAAATTAAAAAAATCGGTTGACTTTGCTTACCAGGCACTAATTGGTCTAAGTTGAAACTCGAGTGAACGCCGGGATCGATGTTAATCGGCATTTTCATGCGCTTCTCCATAGAGCCATCTGGTAGTTGGACCATAAAATAGGAACCAGCGATGCTACTTCGCTCCATATGAAACCGCTTTTCCTCTGCCATTCTCTGGAGAAGTGGTTTCACCGATGAAGCTTTTGGATATTCCAATGGCCTCATCAACGCTCCGAATACCTACATATTTTTGTTTTATTAATTTATATACAATATATAGAATATAAAATAATAATAAAATAATAATTACTTACTGCGCAATTCAAAATAAGTCCGGCAAATATAAGATTTGCTCCCTTCCAACTGTATGTTTCCAATAGCATGGTTGCCAGCGGCGCGAACACGAACGTCCCGAAACCCGAACCACAAACCGCAATCCCGGTTGCTAATGATCTCTTCGTTTCAAAGTAATATCCGACGCAAACAACCGCTGGAAGATAGATCATACCAAATCCAATACCTGCGAATTTAAACAATATTTGTAATTATCTCTTCCAATTACTCAGTCGTATTTTTATAAATTCGACCAACTATTTATAGATTATTATTAATTTATAGTATTATTTTTAATTGTGCTATTAATTTGTTATTTTCATTAAAGTAATAAATGAAATTGTTACTATGTATATATAGG
The DNA here is from genome assembly GCA_022817425.1 of Gryon sp. ZL-2020. Taxonomy (NCBI): domain Eukaryota; kingdom Metazoa; phylum Arthropoda; class Insecta; order Hymenoptera; family Scelionidae; genus Gryon; species Gryon sp. ZL-2020. The sequence continues at coordinate 11,179 of JABFPJ010000608.1, read as the reverse complement.
TTACCCTATTCATTTTTATAAAGTTAAATAGTCTGAAACTATTTATTTATTATTTATATTATATTTAATATTGAGAATATATTTGTTTTTTTACTTCAATTACTTTTTCAAATGAATATCGAAAGTATCCATTGATATCTGTTCATATAAAATTCAACACTCTTTCCAAGATATTTTTTACACTCGCTTTAATACGATTTCCAAGTAATTTAATTATGTTTATTTTCTGCGTTTGTAATTTACTTTATTATTCAGTTTAATTATATTACGTTTTAATTAATAAATATAGTATAAGGACAAAGATAACGCGTGTATTATAAAATCAATTACGGTAATTTAATTGTTTAACTGTATAACATATAACATTATTAAAGTTAGGTTGGATTTTTCAGCATTCATAATTGAATGATCAATTTTACTCTATCAAAATTCATGCGTTAATAATGTACTAATTAGATTCAATTTTATTGATTGAAAAGCATTACTCAGTTTAATTTAAAAACTGTACAAAGAATATTTTTACTGAAATAAATAAAACGCATAAAGTGAATAATTGTCGTTGCAATTATGAGTTATCGTAACGCGGATCACTTTATCCAACGATTGTTGTGTTGTTTCAAATGCAAGCACAATTTGACAAATCGCGTGTTTGGTTAAATATGCTCCTACGCATTAACCCCAGAATGGCGCTCGTTCGCGCGCGCCCAAGGGGAGTTTATTGAACCTTCTTCTTGTGTACACATGTATTTGCCATCATGCGATGCTTCGTATTATGCATGTATCATTGAAGTATAAATATCGTCATCATGACTTGAACTGGATTGCCTTTGCTTTCACAAAAATGCAGTATTTAACGAGTTTTGCAGAAGAAAAAAAAACTATATTTCATTTAAAAAAAGCATGTCGTTTTCTCTTTTATCATTAAAACTTTCTACAAAATATATCCGGTACATTGATCTTTTCATTCAAACGTCAATTGTAAACGATACTTTATTAAGAAAACTTGCATGAATATTATAATTTTTTTGTTCATTTTAATTACATATAAGTAAAAATATTAGTTATATGTTTAAATTTTTGATTTATAATATTATTTCTATTTCTTTATTTAAATCATAATAATTTGTATTTATATATTTCTTGTCTTAATTTAAGAGAAACAAAAAATGTTTATGCACCTCCCATGACGCCATAAGAAAGCATCAGTTGATTGATGGACGTCGAAAATGTTGATAGTATGAACGCCGCTGCACCGATGAAACTGCCAGCCATACAAACCGAACGACAGCCATACTTATTGGTTAAAGCACTTACAACGGGACCTGCAATTTGAAAAATGACAAGAAATAAGAAAATAAACTTTTCATCTGCTTAATAATTTTTCCTTGTATTCACATACAAAACAATTTTGTTATAAACAAAAATGGACATGAACACAAAAAAAAGATATACAAAATGATATGGTAAAATGAATTTCATCTTCATTTGTAACATTCGGTAAAATACATCGGTTTATTTCGAGCCAATCCAACTGTGGATAAAGGTTGTTGTTTCAGTTAAAATAAATAAGAGTTTATTGCAATCGAAAGTGAGCTATTTTTGCTTTACGGCGAAGGTTTCGTTTCGTTCGCAAGCACGATCTCAAACGTCCGGGTAGAAAAATGTCGCAATCTTTATTTAATAATTGATGCACTTTCTTGCAATTAATATAACAAATTTAATAATTTATTTTAAATTTTTAAGTGCATGTAATTATGTTTATCAGTATTATTTTATTTTTAAAAATTTATATCACATTCAATAAACACATTTTTCTATAATATTTATTATACACTGATATATTTATACGTATGATATATACAATATATATATGATATATATATCATATAACAAAACTTTTTTATTAATATCTCAATAATTCGTAATTAATACATTCTATTTTTTTTAAATACTTGTATACTGACAAAAATTACGTTATATCAAAATTATGAAAATTGTTACAGATTTTTCTGAGTGTAAAGTACAAATAAATTATGCTAAAAGATAACAGATGACTTATTCAGAACATTATTCATAGCTCGGAGTATTTTGAAATATTTTGCAGTAGCGACTGACAGAATCGGTTAACAATTTCGTTGAATATTTTTAATGCGTCGACAACTTATACCGTGCCGTTTGCGATGTCATTTATAACGCGACACAATAATCGTGATGTAATTGCAATTAACATCAATAAACTCGTTGATTATTTCGTGAGTAAGAGAGATACATACATAAAAAGATGGAGAAAAAAGAAGAAGTGCAAGTATAAACTGCGTGCGCTTTTCATTCGACAGGATTGTTTAAATTTACATTAATATAAAGCATGAATAAAACATGAATTATTCTTTCTTAGTTGAAAATCACGTTATAATTCATTTTATGGCATGTTGGATTTGTGCCAGTAGTTAATATATTTTACAGAACACTATTTTATTTCTAGTTTAGTGATGACTTTTGGAAATTGAAAACAGCAATCACAAAATTGACAAAAGGAATGTCCTGTAGCACTTCGTTATAATGCAAAAATTGTATGTATTTCAATTTCTTTGATCCATCAATAAAAGTTTTACATTATAAAATTGATTCAATCAATGTAATTGCTTCTATCCTTTTTGAATTGTAATTTGTAGCATTTTTATTGTTAATTCTTTCTTCTTAATAGCAAACATATGACGAATAAATAAGTAAAATATTTGAAGTGTTATAGGACAGAAGATATGACACTACATTTTAACGCTGAAGAGAGATAAGTTTTTTCGCAGTGATAAAATAATTGAGTCACCGGAATGTCATCGAGTTTGTTTAGAGCAACCATATTTTTCCGTCTATATTATCATTTCAATTGTATTTATTAATGTGTATTCTGCTCAATTTGTGTTTCTGTTTCATTGACTTAACTTCTAAATGAAAACATTATTATTCCACTATAATAAACAAGAACAAAATACATTGCAAATAATATTATAAATAAAAAAAATAAATTAAATTAATAATGTTAATATAATTAAAAAGCAAAAATAAAAGTAATTAATAATAATAATATTACTATCAAGAAAAGTGATTTGTTTACCGGCGCTCAGGTACATTCCCGACAAAAGTGAGCCAACCCAGGCAGTTTTTCCGGTGCCCTCGTTGAAGTATCTCGCAAACTCGCCCAGGAAAACTCCAAAGGTGTACGCGATGCCGTCTAAAATCATGTTGCACATAAACGAGGCAAACACGACGACCCAACCGTAACCACCGTCAGGCGGTGGCGGATACTCCCCCATGTATTCGGCATCGTCCTCTGGAGAACCGTCGTCCACTCCTTCATCGCTCGTTAATCTCGACTGTTCTTCCACCGAGTACTCACTTTCTGTCTGAAAACAACAAACAAATCAGCAATCAGTTGTTGAATTTGAATGTGAATAAACATTACTTTTTGTATAAGAAAGGAAGAATTGAACTAATTTTCCTTTCGTTCTGAGTTTTGAAGTGTGAAAAATGAACTTGTGACACTTGTTTGAAAAACAAGGGATGCCAGTATGAATATCAATTAAACGCAATTAAATCTGTGGCGCCTGTTACGAATTAACAAGCAGTTCACCTTGGACAAGTATCGGCAAGAAAAAAAACCTTGTTGTATTAAATGCTGACACACGTGACCAAATCACTGGCATTGCGATTGTCAATATTCATCGTCATTGATAAAACGGACCACTTTATTTTCTCGTATTTTTTTTGTCAAATATTTAAGCTTGGAAACATAATCCTTCAAATATTTTTTCATGTATTTATTGCTATCATTTATATTATTTATATTTAATTTTAATTAATAAATTAAAATTTTATTATTCATATTCTAATTTAGAAAAGTGGAACAAATTTCACGTGAAAGTTTTATATTATCAAAGATGTGTGTACAAAATAGTAGTATCAACACATTGAAAATTAAATTCCAAAATTTAATATAAATTCATCGTTTGAAACGATGATTTGATTACATTCAACAGTCAATAAATAAAATTTGATAGGTTCGATCAACTTCGACAGATTGGTTCAACAAATAACGCCTGATGATAAATTTCTGCAGCGTGTCTTTTTTCCATGTCATGTTTGTTGAAATTACATAATTTGATAGATTTTTTTCGTCATTTATATTTATTCATGCACTTGCATGCACGGTTAGACTAATCAGACTTTCATTCTCCTGAGAATATAGCATCTCGTAATCTAATCATGAAGATATGACAAACAAGAAAAATTTTACTCGATCGATAGTTGTGGCTATTTTAGAAAATCAGTTGTTAAATTAGAATATATTCATAATAAAGAAATAATTCATTTCTTAATATATTATAAATACATTTTAAAAACTAAATTCGTTTGTAAGAGAAAAAAATTATTTTAAAATAGAACAGTATGTTTTTTGTTTTAAAGTTATTTTCAAATGAAAAATAACTAAGAATAGAGTGAAATTACAGTTAAACTTTTGATATATTGATGATTGAAATTAATTATGCAGATATCATCAATTCTTTTGAGTTAGGTCAAGATCAGTGGTTTTCAATAAATTAACTTATTAATTGATAATTCTTACAGAGACAAAGTATTTGTTATTTACAAAAAGGAAAACTATTCTTTCGATTTAATTTATTACTTTACTTGCTTAACTTAACTTTTTTTACATTTTATTACTGAATAATTAATTATTCATTTTACATTTAAATTGTTTACACTTTAAGTATTTTTTATAATTTTCTCAGCATACTTTTTCTTCATATCATATAAAACAAAAATGATTATGTCTTTGTTGCAAAAATGTTTCAAATGATTGAACTGTTTATGGAATAAATAAATTAAAGTTAAATGACTTTAAGAGGAAACACTTAGAACAAAACAATTCAACTCATTCATCATTAACATTAACCAGCAGTGAATAATAATACACGTAAGATCAAACGAAAACAAATTATTCAAACAACGAAGAAAAAGTTATTCAAAGTACATATATTATAAGAATATTACAAAAGAAAGAAAATATATACATTTAAACGTGAAAAAATCTTTTGTTATTTAGTTTCTATAATAAATCAATTTCGGAACTTAAATTAATAATGATAAGCAATTATATATGTCGGAAATTTTACAACGCATTTAAAAAATAATAACAGATTGAAAAACTTCATTTTTAAATTAAAATTTCACAATATAATTCCCGACAATACTTTAGCAGAGCAATTTTAGCACGTTTCATTTTACAATTAAAACCGCATGTTAAAATGCAACGTTGCGTATTTGCATATAAAATAGCTACTTATCATCAAAATGACAGAAAGAAAAATAAAAAAACGTGAAAAAATCATCGATTCTGTCAAAATGTATTTCCTCATTAGCATTAAATAATTTGAATAATATTTTAACATAAACAAAAAAAAACATTATTAATTAATAGTAATGTATAACTATTAGTATTAAAATTAAAAAATGTCCTTTTCTAGAAAGCAAAAATTTAGCATTTCCAAAAACAACAGAAAATGCTTTGTTTTAACAAATATTCTTCAAAAAAGGACTACATATTCTTCTTATTTCTGTTTGACTGAGTCAATTCTATTATTTATTTGCAATGAAAACGATGCTATCATAAACTTTTTTTCACGTTTGTTTACAGTTGTCTTATTTGTGATGAACTGACGATTTAACTGCTTTTGTGTATATTATGTCTAATTGTATGTAACATCATACACAACAATTATCATATAAATGTACATTTGCAAATGCATTTATTACTATTCTAGAATTATATTAACATAACAGATAAGACGTTATACAATTTGAAATGATCCTTTTTATAGATGTTTGTCGATCAAATATATATATTAATTTACTAAGAACGAAATGAAATACAAATAAAAAAAATTTACATTTTATAGAAAACTCCTTTGTTCTTGTTAAATGTTAAAACAAAAATTAAAAAAAATTAAAAAAAAAACAGCAAAGTGCAATATAACCAGTTTTACGCCAAACTTAAAATTCTGCAAATAATAGCTGGAAATTTAAATACAAAAAGGCATAAAGATATTAATTCGTAGTACTCTTAATTGTGATGACTGTATCTGATCAATTCGCCAATACTATTTGAGCGCCGAAATCTTAACGATCAGCTGATGCTGTTGACGTATGTGCGTATAAAACGTGCCGTCTGTGTGAGTCCCGCAAACGCTTTGATTTCGACCTTGTTTGCTTACAAAACCGACATTACGAGCACTGATATACGATCTTTACTGACCAAATGCCTAGCTTGGACACGTATATTTACGATATCTACAGACATTAAACATTTTTTAACTGAAGAAAATATGTTTAAATAAATAAAATGTAAAATTACAAGAGAAACGTTTTGATAAAGTATAGAGAGAAAATAATCAAAAACAAGCATGACAAAAATGTGAAATAAAAATTAATTACAACTGATAAGAGGTTATCTTGTGATTATATTATATAGTCGATTACAGATCAAGGAAAATATGTTTTGTTCATATTTTCATAAGTGAAAATAAATAAACATGAATTATTTTTTATTATGAAAATGAATGTAATTAATTATTTTGTATATCCGACAAATGAGGTTGACAAAAATTTTCAAAGTAGAATATAGAGAGATTTGTCCCTTGCAGTATTATAAGGAAACACTTTATATAAGTTTATAATATTGATCATTATTCTCATATTTTCTTTACATTTTCCCAATTTGTAAATTAAAATAAATTTCATTTGAAAACTCAGCAAATAAGTTATTAGAAAAAGCAATGAAAAATTATGACAAAGCGTGAGAAAAATTAACCCCAATTAAAACATCAAGCAAACTGCGGAGCACAAATACAAGTTTGTTCTGTTTAAAAATAAAAATGCATCGAAATGTTCTCAATTTGAATTTATAAAATATTTCTTGTTAAAAAAAGCAAATAAAAAAATGCGAGTTAAAAAATAAAGTTTATAATTGCGCACGCATATAAACAACAAACAAATGTTTGTTTGCAAGTGAACAACAGAGAAGGAAATGAAAAGCACGAAAGAGAAGGGACAAAATATTAAAATGTTGTGCGGGAAAACGTACCGTGCTGATTTTGCGGACTCGGCGCGAGCCGTATTGTCCAAACTGCGACTTGTTGAGCGAAACGCGCGACATTGTTTGGACGCTCGCAAGTAAGATGCACTTGATTGTTTAATCTCAAAAGAGAGTCCACAAAACGACACCGAAGGTTATGCCGAAGCGAACGTTAACTGCGCTGCTTAACAGAGAGCTCGTCGTAGTCCGCTGCCATTTTTCGCACTGTGCGGCCCGTCGGCCGTCATTTAACGAACTAGCGCAAAGTGCGAGTGAGATAAAATAACCGAGTGAGTGAGAGAACGAGAAAAAAGAGAGACAATGATGCGATGAAATAGTGCAAACAGAGAAAGAGAATCGAGAGAGGGAAAGAAGGTCGAGAGCGCGTACAAACAGGCGACGATCCGTCTACGGGTTGGAGCAACGCTGGCGCCGACCGGCAGCACCGACTGATCGCGAGTGTGACCGACCGACGGTGCAAGTTGCAACTGAGACTGCGCGCGGGCGAGCGCGAAAACGCGACGCTCCAAGCGAACCAAAACTTAACAATGTTGCCACATTGTACTGCACAAGCTTAATTGCTTTAATTTCAAATTTTATAATCGCTAATTTGATATCATTTTGGCATGCGTTCAATTATTAAATTATACTTATTTAGGTTTTTCCATTCTTGTAAATTACGTTTGTGATTTTCTTTATGTTACATAATAGTTGTGCATGCAAAATATAAATTTTAACTTAAATAATCCGTCTATTTAATTAAATGTATAGTACTTTTGTATTTACAATCTTTAAGGTGAATACGAAAGTCCATTGTCCCGAAATGTAGTGTCTTTTTAAATTATATTTTTTTATTAATGAATAAAATAAAATAAGAGTAATCAGGCGATTCTATGATTATGGGAGAATCATCTTATTAAAGAAATATTAATTTTTATTGTAATCTTTTTGCCAGGGACCTGAAATGGTTTTTTTAGAGTATAAAAATTGTTATAAAAATCTATTTCAGGTCCCGGGCGAAAATTTTACAATAAAAATTAAAATTTCTTTATTGAGAAGATTCTCCCAAAAACAAAGAATCGCCTGATTATTTTTATTTTCTTTTATACATCACTAAAAAATTTTAATTGAAAAAAACACTAACAATGACTTAATTTCGGGACAATGGACTTGAGTATTCACCTTAAATGGTTCTTAAACCGCTGGATTTTGTGATTTTGTAAATAAATAAAAAAATTGTTTAATTTTATTTACATTATTATATCCTAGTTGAATTTAAATATTGAAGTGTAAACAATTTAATGAAATAAGAATTGTAATTTTAAAGCGATTAATAAGTAAATTTTATTATTTTATTAATTAAATGTTAAATTTTATTATTTTAAGTTCATCTTCGTATTGTTGAAAAGCTTGATAAAATAAATTTTAAATGAACACAGTTGATAAATGAAACTAAGACAAGCCATTGGTTTGAGGAAAGGTGTTACATCTCAGCCTCTTTTAAAAGAAAGAAATAAAAAAAAGATAAATGGAATTATAATTTGAAGCATAAATCGGAGCACAAATAGTTTATTCTATGTAATATTTTGTTTAAATAAAAAAATCCAATTTAGATTAATAGAAATTTAATTAATTTCATTTCACTTGTAACTTTGACCTTTAAAGATTTAAAATTCAATGTAACAAATATTATATGCGAAATTTGTATTTTAGTTATTTAATTAGTTTCGCGAAAAATGATTTTTAAAGTTAAACGAATAAAATTATTACTTAATGATTAAACTCAATTTCAACCTTAATTAGTAACGAACTGAACTAATTAGTTACAAAATTAATGATATTGTCATTTATTATGGGATGTAAAAGAAAGAACTGTGTGTAGTGAACTTCAATGTTTAACTGTGTTTGTTTGATAGCGAGCCACTTTTCCCAGTCATCTCTAATCTGTTGGCAATGTTCCCGTCGTTGTTTTGGATGAGTCAATTGCGACTTTCGGAATTACTTATTATTTCATAGGGTTTCTTTGTTTTTCTTGTTAATGTTTTTTTCTTTTTCCCCCGAATTTCTGCTTAAATCCTTTTCTTAAAATGTAATATAAAAGTCTTTCATTTTTCATAATTCAAAAATAACAAAACTAAGAACAAATCTTTTTATTAAAATATCTGTTTTTATAATAAAAAGTGATTATCTAAATCAATCAATTTCTTTATTAGAATCCAATGTAAAACTCAAATGGGAAAATTATAAAGAAAAAAATGACAAATGCACTGATTGAAGGTCATATTATTAAACGCGAAAAAAGAAAGAACCTGAACTGACTAATGCACCAATTATAGATTTTTCGTTATTCTAAAGTTGCAAATGCACAGCATGCTGTTTCATTTATTTTTGCTGCAAGTATATATGCGTATGTATACTATATATACAATGCGCATCGAAAACGTCGACTTTATCAAATCAAATAAACTTTAAATTTTAACTGTAAGAAAAAAGATGAAGAAACAATAGAGAGAAAGAGCAGATGTAAAACACAAAGAGCGATAAAAAATAAGTCTCGCAAAGAGACTAAACCGAATAAAGTATTGCTAATGAACAACAAAGACGTTGAAGAATTTTAGCTGCCGCGGGATAAGTTGCTCTTTTATTTTAATTTGACTTTGTTAATGTGAAGGGAAAGCTCACATTATATATATATATATAATCTTAAAAAAATAAGAATTATTTTAAGATTTTTTTGTAACAGCAAAAAGAAGACTACTTTTTTAAAATTTAAAATATCAATTATATCTTTGAAATTAAGAAAAAAATAATTTTCTATAATTAATAATCTCAATTCTTATATAATTAATAAATGTTTCTACATTAAATGAAATTTAAATAATAAATCAAAATGTATTTATTGAAATTAGTTTGAAAAATGAACAAAAATGTAAATTCTCTTTTTTGTAATTTCAGTTGAAAATGTTTGGTTGGATATTTATTGCAAAAGTGCGAGTTTTGTGAGTTAATAGTTTGGCTTTAAGCTTGGTGAAGAATTGAGGGGAGCGATTAAAGCGCGTGGCAAATAACACGACCGGCGTATGCATTTACCTTAGACTGCCACACACATGTCGATCAAAGACACGGGTGCGCTGAAAGAAGACAAAGCATGCGCGAACGTCATCAGCGAGACGAGAAAATACGCAAATGGAGGACGCGAATACTTAAACGTTAAGATTGCTCAAGAACGTGAACAGCTTGCAAAGAACAATGAGCCACTCGGCCTCTTGTTCGCCATTCGACAACTTGATCCGGATCACGTATTTTTGCCCAATTTTTGCAAAGACGTGCCATCAAAATCTGAGTATCGCAAAAAGTCACGACAATAAGTATTTAAGAACTCCCTTTTTTATTTTTTTTATCGCATATCTTTATGTTGATGAACATTGAACAGAATATCGATATTTCGATGAATGAAACATAATTTTGAATAAGTTTTAAATTGAAGAAGATGTATTTAAAATGATTGGATAAAGATTATATTAAACATTGTGGAGGAAATAATGTGAAATAAAATTAGAATTTCTACGGTAATTTAATAAAAATACTCTCTAAATTTTAAAAAGTGAAAATTCACTTTTTTTGGGTGCATATTTACTTTTTTCAGAAGTTGTAAGTCGTTTTCACTGAAAAAGTGAATATTCACTAATTGAAAAAGACAGAAATAACTTATTTAGAAAAAGTGAATCTTAAATTATTGAAAGAGTGAACAATTATTTATTATTATTAAAATAATGTTCTTTTATTATATTATCAAGAGACACGGTAGTGTCTCGCGCCAAGTACAAAGCGAGACACTACTTCTCTTATTCTTTTACATGAAATAGCGGTTTTCAGGCCTGCCAAGATGTTCATTATCAATCAGATTCTAGGTTTTTTTTAATTTATTCTGAAAAGCGGCGTCGATGCGACGAAAATGCGCTTTACAGAACTCAATTTGGTTATTTTTCTGAAAAGTTACAGCACCTTGAAAAGTCGTTTTTTTTCGTAAGACCAAAATTTCGTCAGCCT
>JABFPJ010000607.1:0-36879 GCA_022817425.1 Gryon sp. ZL-2020 | reverse complement strand
AACCCCCTGACAACCCCTGATCACCCCCTGACAACCGCCTGACAACCGCCTGACAACTGCCTAAGGGCAGGGGGTCCAAAATCGAAAAAAAAATTTTTTTTTTTCAAAAACTACTTCATATATCGCAATTTTATACACCCTACGGCACTTTGGAGGATTTCAGCTAGTTGCTCTCAAAATTTGAGCAAAATTATCCTCAAACTAAAATGCAACATGAAATAAGAAGAAAAATGGTGGCAATTCATCCGGACTGAAAGTACTGCTATATAAGTAATAAATGTCAAATTATAGCACAGCAGTAATTACAAATACCTAGTACTGATGTCGTAAGAGTGATTCAGTCTTGAAATTCTTAGTACTGCGTCTAATACATTTTAAATGCTAGAAGAATGCTGAGATGCAGTAGTCCTAGTTCAATATTTAGATGCAACACGGATTATGCATTTTTCACTAAATTGATAAGACAAGAATTTCAGACAAACAGCGAATAAACAAGCTCTAAACAAATTCCGCATTTTTCTTTAGTGATTGAATAAATTCTATAAGCTTACAAATATTTTCTAATTTTCTGGGTGTATTTTAAATATTGTCAGAATTGAAGAATAATATAACAATCTATGACACTCATAATTCATATTATGTGTTAATATTATAAGTGAAATTGTTTCATTGAAATGTCATTTGTTAAACTGTGCGAAGCAAAAGTTTATTAGTGTGAACAGACAAGTAAGATTGCATATATCCACACCTACACGTATATGAGTCACATGAAGTATATTTCTTTCTTAATGTCATCTACGAACAATTCAATGAGAAAAAGATTTGTATCTATCTATAAGAAATGTAATTTTCTTTCTTCTTCAAATTTTTTTTAATTAATTATTCTGCAAATTTCTTCACATATCTCATTTCAATGTTGAAATATAAGATAATACATTATCAAGACTGATTATATAAATGTAGATTTCTATGTTCTTGTTACACTTGTAGAGAGTGTAAGATTTATATCAGACTATTAATTACAAATTTAATAAAATAATATAACGAACATGTAATACAATATTATTTTTATGCAAATTATCTGCATCTGAATATATACTTCGTTGAAGCAATTAAGGTCGAGCTTCATCTAGTACTTTGAAATGTAAGTCACTAGGTCAGCCCTTATATTGATCCAATCTTGCTTACTAACGAAAATTATTCCCCAGATTTTACAGTTACTATGCAATGTGCAAAATTTTTTTTAACACATTCTTGCCATTTTAAAGTCATTTAAATTCAATTTGAACCGAATGTTTATTAAGAACGATATTACTCTTATGAGTACTAAATACACGTAATTACTTGAATGTTCTTTGTGTACATTAAAATATATATAGAGAATAGCTGATATTTGCATATAGAATACACTTTACAATAACATTAATTGAAGTTTATAACATTTACACAATTTTATACATTTTACGGAAATTCTGCAGAGTACGGAATGTGGTTAAATATGTTATATTTCACGAAAAATAAGAATTGAAAAACTTTAAATTATTAAATTTTTAATTTAATTTTTTAAAGTTTAAAAACAACAAATATATAATTAGTTATATTTCTTCTTAATCCAAACAAAAAAAATAGACTTCAGTTGAGACACTTGTTGTAAAAAAGTACTTGAAATACCATATGCTTTAAAGACTACAATAACAGAGCCATGGAACTATAAGATAAATTTCATATAAAAAAAAAGGTTTGAGTAAATTTACTGTAAAAAATGTGTATAAAATGTACATACTCCAAACGACGTCTTTAGTGTTTAAAAAATTCCCCTTTAAAGCACATTAAGTAAAAATAAATTTTCACTTTAACATCATTAACACCATAAAAACAATTCTTGCAAAATATGTAATGTGCAAAATATATTAGTTTCTTCACAGAAAATAATAAATATGTTTGGATGATTATGATCTTTAATTTAGTGCTCTGTTATACCGATGCATGAGAGATCGATATAAACTATTACGGTATATTTCATATTAAATTAAATTTTCTTCAACAATTTTCTTATCGCCATTAAAATTTATTTAGTGATTATGAATTTTGAATTTAGATTATGTAGACGAATAACATGTTTCCTTGCTTTCATTTCTACTTACTGTAGGTATACATGTTTTACCAACATAAGATCAAACAGTGACTATAAAGAACAATGCTGTACTACTGTAAATATTTAAATACATCTCCCAAATCCATTCAATAATATGATAAACTAACATAGTCAAAATACAATCTAAGTAAATGCAATTTTTATATCCCTTTTATATCCTAAAAATTGTTCAGCTATAAAAATTATCTTCGATCAAACATCCTATGGGAACATTATAATTGAAATGATATCATTTCATTACCGATATTGAATTTTTATCGGTGTAATTTACATTGCATGTGAATTGAAAAATTGAGTGTTTTTCGATAAGAGATGTAAACTTTACTTTATTAAAGCCGTAAAAATTTCCATGCAAACTGTAAACGCACTACAGAACTTTATACTCAAAGCAGGGTAATTGAAATTTCGAAATGGACTAATGAGATCTTGCAAAGAGAAGTAATCGAGGGGTGGCGGAGGGTAATGAAACTTTGGAATAAGATCTAACATTTCATTAACCCTTATCAGCATATCTTATGCTCCCCCTTTTCCCTTTATTATTCTCTTAGCTTGATGAACTCTAATCCCGTAAAGACTGCATTGTATACCTCATGTAGAGAAATTACATTCAAGAACATTATTTTGTAAAAATATGTCAAATTAATTTTTGACTAAATTAAACATAAATAAAATGAATGCAGAAGATGAAATAACTCTTTTGTTTAGAACAATATTCTGTTGAATTTGCATTTGATATTGGATGTATTGAATAAGAAACATCGAAATACAGAAGCAAAGTCTATTTTGGTATTCGTTGTTATTTCTATTTCAAATTGGTCTCGGTTTATATACATACTTTTATCGAACTTTGGTTTTACTCTAAGAAAATTTAGGTCTTTAACCTTCTTCATTCTATTTCTGAAGCAAGTCTTGCTTGGAGAACAAGTCTGTGTAAAATTCTCAAAAGTGAAATCAATCACTATTTATTATTACAAACGTTTATTCCTCAGCATCTAAGAGAATGTGTACTTAGTTTCTTTTATTAAAAATATAAATGAATATACAAAAGGAAAAAATATATGTAAACAATACTTTTAATATTAAATTAGTCAGAGTTGTTGCTGTTATCTTATGATATTTGATTACATTAAGCATATATAAATGTAAATTGTAAAAATATGAGAGAAACTTTAATATGAGAGAATTCTTTTATGTTTTCAATGAATCGTCTGAAGGTTTTAATTTTAGAAGAGAACTTTCAGAATGTCTTAGAGTATACGGTTGATGTGATTATTTCTATGTCTAGTTAGAAAGTACCTAATTTAATTCAAATGATTTTGATGAAAAATAATTATTCATGCAGGTGAATGAACTCATAACCACTCGTCCGAAGCAGGTTTATCGTTTACTCAATAACGTTTCAGCTTACGAAAGTGATTATATTTTTAATCCTAATTACGATTTATAAAAACAAAATTGTGGCGCAACTATGAAAATACAAATGTTATAAACAAATTTTTACAATTTTTTTTTCAATGTTGAGTAATACAGAACATTATTTTAAGAAAGCACAATTGTTTTTTTAATTTATATTTTTATAAATATTTTTATGCAATTTAAAGAAGACTGAATGTTGATTATAATAAATGTTAAATGTTGTAATTTCCTGAGGTGACCACACGTGATTATATCACGTGCAATGACCATCTGAATAAGAAGATGGTGTAAATGTTATGTACGGAAGTTGCGGTAACATACGTAAAATACGTGCGGTAATTTAATTTATAATGAACTGTTTTGTGTTTTTGTGTTTCAACACATCTGGAGTGTAATATTTTTAACTTCCCGTTTGAAGATTCGTTCGCTAACATAAGACTTTGAATTTATCCGTAACATTAATCATTAGTTGTTACTATCAACATTCAGATACAAACTGAAACAATTTTTAGCAGATTTTTTGTGCAAATAATGTTTTACAGAAAAAAAAATTATTTAAAAATGAAAAAAAGTGTTGAAAATGGTTGTGAAAAATTAAAAATTTAAAAAAATAGCAACTTTGCGTACTCAGTACATGTTTTACTGTTTAAACAGTAATTTTTACGCCAGCGTTGCTATGTGTAAATGAAAAAGAAAGTTACCCAGATTTGTCCGAGATTATGGAGTTAATCAACATAAAAGTGATACTTTATTATAATACAAAAACAAATATTTATGTCCTGCACCGCAAAAATATTTGTTTTACTGATAAATGAGCAAACAAAAGATATTCTGTACATACATCTGCAACGTTACCATGCACCAAGCTCTCAGGAAAATGAGTAGCAGAGATTGCGACGTAACGTAGGGATAGTCACATAGTGTAATAGGGGACTAGAGTAGAAAGAGAAGGTATAAAAGAGCGAAAGAGAAAGAAAGAAGGGTCAATGACACGTACACGTGGAGGGCCTCGAAGTAGGCCATGTCGTGACATCACGCAAATTCAAAATGGTGGATTAAGATGAGCGGGTATGTTCTCACAATGTGCCATAACTTTTTATCGAGCTCGTTGTTCTACACTCAACATCCCTTTCTTTCACTTTTCTTCTTTGTTCTCCTTTTTATTCTGATATCTTTTCTCTTTCTACGCTGTAATGAACTTATGTAAGAGTCAGTAGATATAATATGTCCCCTTGTATCCCAATTTTAAGTAATCTAATATGTATTTCATGTTGGTTGAACAGTTGCATTTATTAATATGAAGTATTGCATACACTATAATATTTGTCATAATGTCTAAATAGCATTCACTTTTTCATCTTTATGTTACAAAAGTTAAAAGGAAAATGTACATAGTTTCTATTCAATCGAGTATTATGTATAATGAAATGCTTTATAAAAATATGCAACTCAATTTTGCAGTCTAATTACAAAAAAACATAACATTTGTTGTTTAATTTGTATGCAAAAAGTAATGAAAATACATGAAACTACAGTGTATTTTAATTAATTCAATATCTGATAATTTCATTTTATTTTGCAAATTTCACGAAACCAATCACAATCCCTATTTGTTGCGAATTTATGAAATATTTCACGTAATACAATAAAATGCTTCACACATTTGTAATAATTAGTCCGCTTCGTTTTGAAATAAAAAAGTGCATTTCGTTATTCCTAAAATGATTCAATTTTATATCAGAACGTTACTATAACCACTGTCAGTCTATAACTCCGAGCATGCTCCATTTTACTGAGTGATACTTCCGTTTTGTATAGGAAGTAGTATTTATCAAATCATTGCATTCTTTAACAATACAATCTAGTCACTAGTTAATTGCACTAGATTCTAGTGCAATTAACTAGAACACATTCAAACAATTAAAATTTTTAAGTACATCTAAAGTAAATTAAGTATTTAAACGTGAATAATACATTCGTCAAGTATTATAGCTTGAACAATGAATTAAATAATTACACGGGAAAAAATGATGTAAGATGAAGTTAAAAGTGTTGTTGTATAAATTTTTTATTGTAACGCAAAGTTGCATCATTAACAATAATATATTTCGTAATAAAATTCATATGAAAACAAAAAAGTAGGTTAAATTTAGAGAACGTACTTCATGTAAAGTTTAGAATAATATACTAGATTGAGTAGTTTGACATATTGACATAAGTAACAAGTTAAACTAGTACGTTGCTTATACAGCATTTTTGCAACTTATACTGTTTGCTCTGCTGAGAGACCTCGTATGGATGACTAATAAGGTACTTGCAAGGCATGTAACACACTATAATGTGAGGCAATTATAAACTATACTCAGAAGACACTATCTAAACAGTTTTACTTACTCTGATGAACACCTTGTAATACTCCACATTTAACGAGAATAGATGTATAATTGATGATTATAATACTTTTTGTCGAATGTAATGTTAAATATTAACTTAGATCAATAATGTTTTTTAGGTTTTTAATCAATTGAACTGTAATTCACAAATAATTTTTTTAATCTTTAGATCTATTAAGGATAAAGCTAATTCTGCAAAAAGCAAAGATATAAAATTATGATAATCTGACTACAATATAATTTAATTAAAAACTATAATATTGAAAAATATTTTCGTATCTTATTATTTCTAATATCATAGTTGTCTACATCGTTGCCAAGTGCTAAGTAATTAATCATATTTGATATGTAAGATATGAAAATCTTACTTTTATGACGGTTTTTAATCACTAAGTCAGAATCATTAAATTACATGTTGTGCCTATTTCGCTAACTATAGTATCATGTTGTAACAGCGACATAAGATAAAGTACACACTTTATTATTATTCAACAGCCGGTAAACTAGAAATTCTTGTAAGCATGGATGACTTACGAAAGTACAGTTTAACCGATTGTCTTTGATCTTATCTACTGATGAAAGAAATATGCATATTACTATTGATTGTTGGACTTATGTTGTTAAGTTATATACAATTTTTTCAAAGGTACACATATATCTTATGTGTGTATGAATTATAATTTCGGCAATAAATATTTATTTCTTACTGTTTTGTGAAATTAAATTCTTTTCCGAAATGGCCCCTTACAGTATGCAACATTCTAATTATATGTGTATGTATTGTTGTCTAGAACTAGGCGAATACAATCTTCTTCTTCTTCTTCTTATAATAATACAAATGCAAAATAGAAATAAAATTAACAAAAGGAATACAACACATTCAAAATATTATTTAAAAATTTATAATAATTAAATTTTAATTTTCTAAAGGAATCAAAAAGTATATATCTAATTCAAGTAAATAGTTTCCAGATTTGCTGTTAATGTATGAACTACGGTCAAATTTAAATGGATTAACACACAAACACATTTAATATAGAATTTGGTATAGATGCAATTATTTTAATTAGCTTGGTCTGACTTGGGTTGCAATTTGTATACACTGAAAACCACACTTCGTACCGCAAATGTGAAAAATTATCGCAACATTGGATAATTATCCTTGCATATATACCTTATATATATACTTCCACATAATCAGAAAGCAATGTACGATATACGTGCAAAAATGTCTGGCTATTAAAGGAAAATAGTTTCCCATAATTAAACCCTAAAATGACTCATTTTGAAATTAAATTTCAACAAATAAAAGAAAATCAACTCTTAATAATCGATGTTACATTTATTAACATTTTATTAATAAACAATCTACTATTGATTGTCTTTTAAATTTCATTCAAGAAACCGATTTTCCCTTCCATCCACTATATCTATATTTAACCTGTTTATAAGATACATACACCAGCGATAAGGAAACAAGTCGCTGGAGAATATAGTTAGCCAGATATTCATCTGTTAATTACGAGTACAGAATACAAGTTTGTTGAATTGTAGATGATTAATGATACGTATGAACGTAATTTACGCAAACGTAAATGAGCATTGCACTGCTTGGATGAAAAAAAAGTGAGAAGTGATGAATGGACAAGGGAATACGAGAGGAACTTGTGGCAATCTCAGCGCACGCTTTAACGATGGTAGGGTCCTGGGTCGGTGGCCGTCGGGCGCCCAACCGGTCGTCGTGGTTACATGAATAGTAGTACTACTCGAGATGCCACGCGAAAAGCACGCTTGCAGACAGAACGCGGGATTTTGTTGCGCATGCGCTTTGTGATTCTGATCTGTTTATGTCTGGTCCGCGCCGAATGCCCGGTGCGTCCTTCACATTACGGTATAAACAAACAAAAGCTTGTCTCAAAGGAGCCGAAAACAAAAAAGAACGGCCAAACGAACAGCGTTCGTTAGAGATTTTTAGGCGCGACGTCATTTGAATACGAACGGTCGAATATGATGTTTGATCGAACGTTTACGGGAGCAAAGGCAAACATTCGCGGCATGTTGATGCCACAAAAACGGTGTTCGTTGGTTTTTGCACAGTTCTTCAATTCACGAACAAGCGTTATTTAGTTCACTGAACGTTAACTTAAATTGTTTGTTAAATTTTGCATTGCATTTGTCTAAATTTTATCAAATCGTTTATCCGCTGATTGTTTGTTATTGTTGCGAGAAATCATTTTATTCAAACACGTGATTCGTGTATAAAAAGGCGCCAAATTAATGCAAATAAATGAATGTTGCAAATCGATGAATAAAACGGAATTATTACATCAATCAAGTTTCGTTATAAAGTGTCTTGTTTCAATGTTATAATTAAAAGCGCCAATTGTCAGAACAGTACTACGCGTAAAATATCGATCGCTATTACGGGCGTATCCCCCGTTAGCTTAACTAAACGGGAGACATCATCATGGATTACAAACCTCTAACTAACGACGATTGCAAAACGCATGGGTGTAAGTATATCAATGAATGGATTCAGATATTCACTTTTTATGATTAACCTTGTGATTTTTAAGTACTTGTGTCAAATTGGATAAACTTTTGATGCCTCCAATGGAGTAAAGGACGCTATGTTAGTATTTTCTGTTCTTTTTAGCGTATGAACAAACCCTGACCTAGCATAAGATTGTCATTGTTACGTTCTGCCGCGCATCCGTTTAGCCTGCACGATAATCAATGAATAACAATTATTAAGCGTTCCCTATTCTGCAATGCATCTAATATGAAACTAAAAGATTAAGTGGTAGTTTCATACGATGTTATTTTGTATGTGCATTTTTGGTTCTCAATGGATTATGGATGATGTGATTATCTCTGCTAACTACAAAAATCGTTATTAACGATGAAGCGTACTTGATTTATTTGCAATTGCATGATTTAGAGAGTTATCGAACATTTTTTATCCTTTCATCAGTGCATATAGAACAAGTGATTTAAGAAATTGTTTTATTTAAGATCAAGACTTTCTTGATGTAAATCACATTAAAAACATTTTTTCTTTTGTAAATTGATCTTCCATTGCATTAAAGAAATGATGATAAAGAACAGAAATAATCGTTTTTAATTTTTTTAATAAAAAATTAATAAATTAATATTGTTGAAATAAATCGATCAAAAATTAAGAGATTTGCAGAAGTTATACTAGGGAACTACTACACTCGATAAATTATGGAGCCATATTTCTTTTCTGGAATGAGGAAATATTGTTCGAATGTTTATTGCATTTTTCCTCTTTTCATCTGAACATCTCAATTAGAATCTTCTACTAATTTAGTAAATGATTCGACATTCTTGGAACAAATGCAAAAAATGTCGCTTTTATTTTTATTATTATTGAAAAATATGTCGATGTTTCATTTGCAATAAAATGGTTGTTACTCCATTTGCATTAACTACAGTAATAATTAATGTAACTATTTAATGTAAGTAAATGATTAATGATTGTTTAATGGCATACTCGGATAGCAATAATAATCCTAAAACGATTAGCAAATTTCATCATACCAATGTATAAATTTCAGTTTCAATTTTCGAAAGAGAAATGATCGAAGTATTTCAGTCCCATTAAATAATTATAGCAAAATACATTTAATGTTACAAATACTTATGCCGGTTTTACGTAAATTTTAGTTTAAATAAATTTAAGTCAAAAATATAAATATTTTACAAATAATTATTGTATTTTGTATTTCCCTTTAATCTTTTAGTATTTGTTACATGAAAATGATTGAGTCACCACGTTTTATCTTCTTTGTTAAAATTTACTCAAGTTGACCTTAGATCATATTTTTTATCTCTAAATACATATATTCTACATTAATTGACTAACTGATAGTTTTATTTCAAATCGTGATTCCAACATTCGGTCCTTTGTTTGATAATCCTTATCGAATTACATGTCGTAATGTTTGACGTAACATATTTGAAATTACGATATGTATTTGACGTCAAAAGACGATACTAACATTAATTAAGAATTTATTAGATTATAATATTACGCACTTAAATAATAAAAACGATTAAATGAAGCAATCTGACAAAAAAATATTACTAAATATATTCTGACGGCTCAAGATCTTGAAGTGACATTAATATAATATTAGTCGTAGAATATACTGACCTTGTAGTTATATTAATCTTTTTCCAAATTCAATGAGATTCAGCCTAAACTAATAAGATGTACATTGTGTTCGTTAAAATACTCAAGGCTAACTTTGAACTTTTATTTTGGTAGTAAACTTAGTATATAAGAAACTGCGTCGTAGAAAATCCATTGTGTACCACTGTACCGAAATACAATTCCTTGTTTTATAAAAGAACCTCTGGAGTGAATATAAATTATACATTAGAATTAAATGAATCTTAAAATTTAAATTATTTTATGTAAAACTAACTACATCACTCGAAAAAACGCTTAAGGTTAACTTTTATTAAATAAAATTAATTTAGAATGAATGAAAACTTTTTTTTAGAATAAAATAAGTTTTTTCCTTTTTGTTTTTTCTATATATTTAAAATAATATTTCGCTCAAACATTTGTGACAAAGCGTGCGTAATTTATAATGGAAAATTTTTACGATGGCCTTGAGAAGAAAATAGATCAAATAAAATAGTCTATAATATAAAAAGAATTTTGAATAATCCGAAAAATAAGAATGTGCTAAATGTACTATGTGTGTTGTTATCAAAGTTTAGCATCTTCAAAGTTTAATTATCTATTAACACCAATGTTCTTAAAATATATTTCCATTCTTTAATTGCATTTAATTTTAATAAAACGAATGATGGAGTTACGTGACAAGAATTGGCTAAAGATTATCGATGATGTTCTTATTCGCCAAATTGATTATATAACACATATATGTTCCCGGAATATTAAAGAACAATTTAATGCCTTATCTTAATGAAGATACGGTCAACTTAATTAATTTTATCCTACATTCATAAATACATAAACTATAGAAATATACATAATATTAATAATTTGGAGACATTCTTATTAATTAACAGTAAAACGATTTCCATTTTAATGAATAAAAATTAAATCTCATTGCTAGTATTTAATATTCTAGAATTACATTTTATACCATTATGGAATATACATATTTAGAAAGTCATATTATTGATAACGTTATGGAGACTTGTATAAAGTAGAATTAATGTTGATTTATATTTCATGTAAGTCACATGTAATTCATAGTTATGAATCAACATAACAAGAATATTTATATATAGATATTTTTTTTGAGATATTAAAAAGTATTTGTTAAAATTAAAAATACAGCTTTCTTTATTAGTATTTCTTTTATTATCGATTATAAACACATTTTCTTAAACATTAATAATTTTTTATTTGCAAAAATGTCATATAATATGTTGCAAAATTTTACATAATTTTTTTTAACAATTTGATTTTAAATTAATTACAATTTAGGATTTATCTGAACTAAAACTGAGTGAATTAGATCACCAAAGCGATAAGTTTCGTACTGAATTTACCAAGTCGATCACTGATTAATCCGATAAATGACTTTGTATATAGTCAAATCAAAGTCGCCTTTTATCAGATTTGATGAAATGAAATGAACTGACAGCTATACTAAAAGCTGTTGCAAATACAGTATAGATACAAAGTGACTACTTTAACACGCAGATAAATATGAAACCGAAAAAATGTTAGTTTTTGTGTCATCTATTGATAAATGAATGTTTAACGGCAAAAAACATGTCTCTCAAGAAAATGGACAGCACATTTTTTTATCAATAATATATTGAGAATAGTATTTCTTATTTCTATTAGATACATAAGATAATAAAATAATTAATTTTCATATTACCATCGAAAAACCTTATTTCAAAGCATATTCCTACTCATCAAGAAATTTAACTATCAATTTTTGACCTTTTTTGAACTTTACATTTTATTTTTGAACATTATAAAGTTCTTAAAATAAAATGTTAATAGATCTTAGTCAACTTTGTATCTGAATGAGATTTCAATGAAATTCATCGAGTCTCCAATAATGTCAATTTGTCGTCAGTTTAACTTCTATGTTTACATTAGAAAATCAATGTCGACATTCAGCATAGAATATATAGTAGATTAATCTTATTACAAAAATCAATAAAACACTTAAAACATAACTTACATGAATACAATAAATTTTGAAATGTATGTCAAGTGTAATCGCGAAACATTAACATTTGCAATATATAACTCAGCATTTCATCTTAAATCACTCAGACATTATATTATATATACAGTTAAATTTTGTATAATTTTCAAAAATGAACAATCGGTGTAACACAGTAGAAGCCATTTATTGGCAATTCATATTAGCAGAATCATTCCCATGTTGTTCCAGCTGTTAACTCTGACAATTTCCGGTAGCCATGCTTTCAACCATTAGTTTACTCTGTCAATAAGCAAAGTTCCTTTGACTTCATAAAGTAAGTTCTGCAACTGCTTTTAAAAGTTCCGTCAGATAATATCAGCATTAGAATTATGGATTAATCATAAAAAAAGTTCATTCTTGTTTTTCATGACTAAATTTTTTCAACTCAATTCTCTCTGACTTAACTCGATTAAATGGAACATTTTTACCGATTTAACTGCAAAATATATCTTTTATACTTTATCGTTTTTACGATTTTAATTTAAAAATAGTACTAAGAAATATTGTGAAACATGTATAAAGGTTGATATCCTAACGTATTATTTGCTACAATACGACTGCAGTATTTTTACTTTCAAAATGCTGTCATAGTGAATTTAAAAACACCTATTTTATTGCGAAATTTTACGAGCTTTGCTGGAACACCACGTGCTTCTATAAATCATATGCGTTCATAAAACGAATTCGGTTGACCAAATGTCTGAATGTCTTTTCTTAGACGGATATTGATTTACAATGTGTGTGTATTATAGTTCGGCTTTTTTTGAAACCATTTCGTTTATCCATATGTATATACAATGTTGTTAGAGTGTAAGAATGTTACATACATTCTTACACAGAACATAAAAAGTTACATAGAAAATACTATCGATATAATTATCTTCGTAACTTTATTATATTTTTTTCTCAAAACATATCTTTTTCATTTAAAGAATGGAAGATATTAAATTTGTTATATTTAATTATGAATGAAATACATAATAATCAAGTTTTTATTTATTATATTTTAAGGTGACGGGCGCACATTTCGCTGCACTGAAAATACTCTAGTTCGTAAAAATGGGGAAAATACGATATCCCACTTCTACAAATTACTGTATAATTTTTGTAGAAGGGATGAAGGTGATGTCGAACATGATGGGCAGGTATAAATATATTTTATTACTAAATAATAAACTTTTTTCACCTGTATTATACCCAAGGGTGCTTATTCTGAATTCACAGTTTCCTATGTTCTAATAACATATATTATTCTTTGTGTTACGACATTTCTGTAAAAGATCGAGTAATTATATACAAATATTTTTATAATTTGCAGAGTGTTATATTTTTACATTTATTTATTTGAGAAAAGAATAAAACCAGTTTTAGTCAATTTCAATGCAGATAATATTTTTATTTCGTATTATCAGAACTGTCTAAATTACAAATTTTGTTCTTTTTAATGATAATTATTTTTATATTTTTAATGTAAAAAATATGATTTCTTGGTTTTCATTTGTTTTAAATAGCTATTTTCTTTGTTAAACAGGAAAAACTTAGTTTTTATTACAATGAAAAGTTGTGCTACGAGCTGGTAGTGGAAAAAAATCTTCGCGCAGATAATCTGTGTGATATTTTCAGACTGAGAAGGAAGTTGTCAGATGGATTATGGAATATCCTAGAAGTCTGGCCGGAGATACATCTTGGTGAGTAATAAATAAAATAAATTAGATAATAAATTTTCACAGTATTTAGATCTTATTTAACTCTACAAAGAGACATCTATAAACATCTACGTGTCACACATAGAAAGTATATACTAAATGTGTTATTATAGTTCGTTTATTAATTTTTGCATTTGACCTACGGCACTGCGTTTGTCGTATAGCAAAGTCAGGGTTGACACATGTATTGAACAAAGCGTTCAGTTTGTCAGATTAATAAATTTTAATTAACCTGACAAAAATAAATACAAGAATATATTTCATAAAATAATATTTATTTCAATTGATAGAATTTCTGTTCGCTGTTATAACAACTTCATTTATAAGTGGAAATTCATTTCCACTCAATTAATTTCTGTCTTTTAACCCGAGTAAAATTAATAATAAATCTCAATTTCAGTTAGTGACAATGCAAATTTAAATAAAAACTTTTCTTTTATTTGATACCTTGATGAGATATTATAAATACTTGGAGTTTTAATTTATAATTAATAAACAAACTGCTACATCTAAATTTGTCCACAGTATGAAAAAAATATGTTGTAATAATCTTTTAATGATGGACAAAGAGAAAAAAGGCATTATGCAATCTCTTTTTTGGAAAATTAATATGTATTAAGTATTTGGTTTCACTTTTTGTTGATTTTTTAAGACGTATTGCTTCACTTAATGTATAACATATGTTTTTCTTTTCAGAGAGAATTTTAGAAGACCATGAAGATGTCCTCGAAATTCACAGAGACATGGCACCCTTTTCTACGCGATATAGTAAAAAATTTGTTTTATCCAGAGATGTATATAAATACAGGCATTTTCATGATATCGTGGTAAGTATTTTTTAAAATTAAAGTATTGTAATTACAAAATAATGTATAACATGATAAGTTACATGATAACGTCGTTTGAATATTTTTCATTTTGAGATTAATTATAGATTTCTGCTTTAACGAATCTAATGATACAGCAGATTTCTACATTCACATCCTAAGTTACATCGTGTAACAGCTATGAAAACCCAAGTGTTTCAAAGTTACCTTTTTTATCAATTGTTCATAATAGTAACGAATCAACATGAGTTAACAATATCATAAGTATTTCAAAATTGATTATTCAAATTTGTTTTTAAAAAACGTAATTTTGAATTTAATATTATGAAAAATAATATAACAGTATTCATTTTTTATTTTAAAACATAGACTTTTCAATGCGTAAATTCTGTTTTTGCGGAAAAACGGAATATGTTTTGATGGCTTATGTTGATTTTTTGGTTATTTTTTTTTTTTTTTTTTTTTTTTTTTTTTTTGCAGAATGAAACTAACGGCAAGGAATCAATAATTCCATATTTAAACAACGTTGTGTGGACAAAAGACGGTATAACAGAATGTTGGAAGAAGTTGTTCCTGATTTTACGAGAGCAGAGATTATTCGTCACAAAAGATGTAAGTTTTTCACTTATATACTTACTTGAATTATAATTTAAAAACTTTATAAGGAATACATTATGTATAGATAAAATAGAAATTTATGCATTCAGTGATTCCAAAGAGAATATATTCTCGAAAGATACTCGCGACGGAAAGAAGGGAATAATAATGAGACATCTAGCTATATTACCTGCCATCGTCAAGTTGATATTCCTTCGAAATATCATCATTTGACACGTTCGCAATTTGACTGGCTTCGCTTTTCGTCTGACTAAGAACATGATTCGATTACTATAATCTTCTATGACATCGTTGATGTTCAACTGATATAATTTTAAATCCAGTTTATTAGAGCTACCATAATATCTCAAATTTATCTTTAAAAAACAAAGTTTAATTACACTCTGGACAAGTATTTTTTAACAATAAAGTATACCGCAATGACGCGGTATGTTAATTATTTGTTATTTAAAATATTAATGTCCATCAATCGACTTTAATATTCGATCTGATTGAAATATAATTGTAGGTTCTATATTTTTTGACCATTTTTCACACTCCATATACTTTCCTTTATCATAGTTGAAAAATTAGATATTCAAAAAATATTTCCGCGATAAATTGAGTGAATTGATTTATTCGCGCTACAAATTGATATTTTTTTATGTTATTCAATTGCCATCGTATATTCAAATAAAAATACCGTTATTTCCCGGGTTTGACGTTGATTATTTATCGCTTTATATATTTATTTTATTATATATCTCAACGATAAAAGTCATTTCATCATAGCAATTTTCAGCAAGTATCAATATATCTAGCAAACCATCACTAAACGAAGTAAAAATTTTCTTCATAAAACCGAAGTACAACAAACTATTAATAAGAAAAACTTGACAAAATTATAAAAACGAAATAATTTTGCTAAAACAGTGAATGTCGTAACTCACGTGTTTGTGTTGCGTCTGTACATTTTTTTAAATATAAAATGTCTGTTCTTGTAATGAGATAAATCAAATTATTCAAACATATTAGGTTATCACAATGATTTATTTGACCACTGACGAATACCGTTTGCTGCAACAGATATCTGATCGGATGAGCATAAGATATATACTAATAATCTAAAATTACACTTAAGTTACATTTAAGTTATAGCAAGAAACATGAAACATATTTATATATTCATAAGAAAAAAATGTATTGTGCAGCATTTTTTTGTAAATAAATGACTTCTTTTTGCGTATTTAAAATCTCGATGACAAGTTAACATGATTTTAAATTTGCAACAATTTATTACTGACGATTTCTGAAATGACATTTATTGATGTTTCTGTTTAATTGCCTATGTATGACAGAAATATTTAGAAGAAAAAAACAAAATTAATTAATGCATCAACTGTGCATTACAAAATAAACATTCAAAATTAACATTACCACAGCTTCAGAGTTCACTAACATCACCGACCGATATCAAATTTTGCAACGTAAATTAAAATGTATTATCATATCTTAATATACTAATAACATATTATAGTTTTTAAATAAATACGCGGTTTTAACACACAAATTTTACATTTCCTGCTATCTACATTTATTGCACTTTTTAAACATTTATGAAAAATGCTTAAAAAATATAATTGCCTTCGTACTTTGAATCAGTAAAACTAATGCTAATAGTCGGTACATAATTTGGATATTAATTTAAATAAATAAACACAGGTTAAATTGATGACAAATACATAATACTTGCTGTATATCATTATAAGTGAATGTTTTTATATACAATTTCTATGTTTAGTTAACTATCCTTCCGTTTGGAAAAATACTTATATTAATAAATGCAACCAGTTCGTATAAAGTGCGGAATATTTTAGAATCGTTAAATGTTTTCATAAATAATATAAATTATCTTTGGGATTTCGTTTAAAATTTCGTTTTAATGTTAATTGAACGATGACTTTTGTTTATTTAAAAGACAATTATACTTAACTGGTTTTCATTCAAGATTATTTATTTATATATTCACAATATTTTTTGTGAAATTACTAGTTATTTTAGTTTAAATATCAAGATACATTTAAAACAATTAATGTAATTTGAAACCACTGGTTGTAGCCGAAGTAAAAAAAAAGTTGCCACACATGTAATGAAAATTATTTAAAACCATTATTTAATTTAGTGACTATACATCACATATAATATATCACTTATACGTTGGCTGCATTATGAACATGAATCAGATTAGTGGTAAATTTAAACATTCATAAAATAACCCAAAAATTGTTTTATAAAATTTTACTCCATTCGTGCAATATTAAAAGTAACGTTTCATTATTATATACGAGATTCTCACTAGTATCCCACACAGCAATATGACAGATCTAATTTTTGAACAATCTTTTCGTTAAAAGTTATATTTGTAATAACAAAATGAAATAGTTCATTGGATCTAGGAAACATTTTTTTTTAATTATTGACAAATTCAATTTTTTTCCTTTAAAATATTTTGTTTAAAAAGCAGCCAATACTGTAGTTACTTTATATAAAAAAGTACTACATAATCAGTTACAGAATAATGAAAATTATACCTTTTTCATATTAAATTTAAGACTCAACATTATATTAATAATGCCTACATACAAAAACGTTACGTTGATTCACGTGGAATCACGTAAGTTTGTGGAAAATTTTTCTTTCAAATGAACAGTGAATACAGTTTTTTTCCAACATACGTATGAAGCTGAAATTATTATAATACAAACATTTCTTGCGAAGTGCCAAAGATATATATTTTTCATCTGAGTAAATATTTATCTCCAATTTTTCCTTTAATATATGAAATGATCATTTAATAGGTCATTTACGAACTTTTCATAGATTTTTATTCAAGGTTTATTAGCAAATTCACACCCATTAGTACTGACAATTTTTAAAGCAAACACATTTCCATCTAGAATACTTATTGACACAACGTAAAACAATGTAATTTCAGTTTGTCCTGAAAATACATTAGATTCTATTATATAAGTAATTTGAAATAAAAATGAGACATTTTTACTTGTATCTTTTGTAGTATTTTCTGTAACTTTGAATATTTTGCAATTTTGATTACAGTAATGAAAATATATTTACTGTTTAGACAAAACTATTGTTGAAAAGAGAAAAAAAACTTTCATCATGAAAAGTGAATTCGAAAAAAAAAACTAAAAAATGCAAAATTTAGAAAAAATTAAAGTTGAACCGTGCATTATGTGTTAACTTGTATTTAACCGGTCGGATACACGGTCGTCGTTATGCACGCTGACCGCAAACAATAACGTAGATGCAGCGGACGTGGTAATGTATATTGTGTGAATGTATAGGATCCATACACAAAGACTCAAAGTACAAAAAAATAGATAAGTTTGAAACAAATGAAAAATCTTTTATTATCTTCATTCTTATGTGAATGTTCCATAAAATGCTCATCTGATGTTTTAATTGTAGCATGAAAAAAAACAATCTAAAGGTACCGAAAACTTGCGACTAAATTTATATATTGCAATTTTTGTTTTCTATGTTTCTCACCAACTTGTGACATAACGAAGAAAATACTTTCACGAAAATAGATGCAAAATTTAAACTGAATACAATGACATTTAAATGTTAATTGCAAAATTAACATTTTTGTAAACTTAGCATCTTAACAAGCAGAACAGGTTAATTAAGTAAATGAGAGATTTCGTGGATTGCACATTTTAATTTGATATTTTCATATTCAAGTTTTTTTTCTAGCGCGTATTATTTTCAATTTTTATTTGCAGTCACTTTGATCTAATGCGTAAGTAATTTATTGGGAATAAATTTAAAAGTAGGTTTCTTTTTTACTCGTTCATCGATAAATCACGAAACTTTGTTCCGAGATTCCAAAACTTTGTTCATAAAAACAGAAATACATTTTTATTTTTGGTGAAATTGCAAAAACGTTTTATTATATTTATTTTACATCACGGCAATAAGATTCCAGAGAATGATAAAAAAAAAGGTACAAAATTGAACGGAAAAAATGATTTACAGTATTTACATTATTCAAGCTTATTTTGGGCAATCCATTGTGCGTGATTTGCGATGTGGAACATGCGGAACTGAAATACATAAAGAGTTGAGTGTCGGTACAGGCTGGTGGGTTGTAATTATAAGTTTGCAAATGATTTGCCAAAAAATGGACTAATCAAGTAACTTTAACGACGAACCTAAAAAAATGGCAATTCTCACGAATTGACTCGAGTTCTTTGAATCCGCCGTCGATGAAATCATGGATCCATCCAGAGTGATGCAACGGACCTTTTATTTATCTACGAGAAAAGCGGCGACAGTCGCGGAGATTTCCCGCGCACTTTTAAGGTGTGCATCGACCTTTAACCTCTTTGCGTCGAATGGGATACCGTTAAATAGTTAGTTTCACCGCCTCGTTTTCTCTGACTGCTCTTTTCTCTTGGTGCTGTCATTAAGTCCACTTTTTACAGCTATCTCTCTCATAATTTCTCGTTTATAATTGTGACTTTTATTAATGTCGAGTATTTTCGATTCAAAACATTTAAGTGTTTTCAATTCATCTGTAAGATTGTATGAAATTAGATCTGAATTAAGAGCTTTATGTTCAACTAAATTGACATTTTTTTCTTGTTTAACACAAAAAAGAACAAAGACAAAATAGAGCTTTCTACTCGGTAGCGAAAACGTGTATCTTGCAGATGTTTTGAAATAAAGCATTGTCTATAAATTATCATAACTCTCAACAGTTTTACAGTGCAAAGAATAAGTGTGTTGGATGAAATGTTGTAGAAAGGAACATTTTTTTTCTTAGTAAATACATAAAAAGTTATGATTTTCTTTGTAAATGTGTACAAAATGTTAATTTCTTTGCAGTTCTTCAAGTAATACAATTAATAATTATAAATTATAGAATAGAAATTTATGTTCCCAAGTGAAAAGATATAGAATTGAGAATATATTTGTATTGAACGTTAAGAAGAAAGAAATCCATACTAATAAAAAGTAAGATTACTTTACCCCTTAGGTCTGACGTGGTTCTTATCGGTCCATATCTATCAAGGGGTGACTTGAATAATGGAATCTCGATCAGACTGTACCGATGTTAGATGCATTTTAAATTATCTCTGCAAAAAATATATTAAATAAAAAGTAATTAAGTTAATTAAAAAAAGTAAATGTTTAATTGATGAAAATAATTTTAAATAATTTGCTAATAAATCACTTCTTTATGTGTATTCTTGTACTCGTGCAAATCTTCCTAAAAAGAAGTAACATTTAAGTAGTCAATCAATTTTTTTTCAGTTGCAATTTTAAATTTGTCGATACGCGAAGGAAGCTTTTATATTGTGTGCAAATCCTGCATACATCTTTTTGTTTTATAATTCTTGAAAAATTATATAAAAAAATGAATTTTGATTAAGCAAATGCCATAATATTTGTATCAATTATTTTCTGCGTATAGAAGAGAAAGGCTTTGTTGAAATAAAGGTAAAAGTTATGTAAACATAATTGAAAGTTTCAATTCTAGAAGGATACTTTAGCTAATATACACTGAGAAATGAGTATCACAGCAATCATACATTTAAAATGAAAATGATCGTATCCTTAAAGTAATATTTTGTCAATTTTCAAAATGTCGCATTAAATATTTTTAATGACATCATCAATATTCATAAAAATGTTAGTTAATATTTCCATTTGAAAGCATTTTTTTACCACGCCTTCTCATAAAACCCAATCTTCTCATGAAAGATGTATTTAAATCTGAAAATAAATAAAGCAAAAGAAAATGCGACTATATATATTTACAAGCTACTTACTACACGGGTATGGAAAAAATAACTAATTTGTAGCGTAATTGTAAAAAATGGTTACACAAGTTATAATAATGAATATACATGATATATCTCACGTTAACTAAGTTGCATGAAAGTAATATTTTTCGATTAGTATTTTTCATTTAAAAAATGCTACTTTGCAGTTGTATCGTTTGTATATGAAAACCAGTGATTAATCAAAAAAGTAAAACAATAAATGCAACCCTAATAAACGCACGAAAATAAGGTAATAAACAATAAACATCTCCTTTTGAATAATAACATTTTGCAGATTACATAATTATTTAATCTTCCTTGAATGCTAATCTTGTTTTCGTTAAATGCAACGTTGAATTTTGTTAATCATTATATTTTAGAATGAATTAGCGTAATTACTTTGCTTTATTAGCAATTTATAATCATATCTAATATACAACATTTCGCAAGTATTAATTATACATATTTTTGAAGATAACTGAACATTACAGTTATAATAGTAATAGTTGTTAAAAGAATAGTTATTGTTATACCTACTTGAGCTATTGATTACAAGAATGCGAAATCATAATTTAATTCAAATTTAAATCTAGATGTCTAACATTGTTACTGTGAATGACATCAGTTTATACGGTTTGTTTAAACGGCAAAGTTCGCTTTTCGAAGTTGTGTTAATGAATTATAAACTCATGTGATATTTCTCATGTGCAAAGGCATTATCTTAGTTTGTCCATATGTACAAACATACAATGTATAAACATTTACTGCAATATTCAACTACAAATGAATCTCCTTAATAATATCAAATTCAGCATTGGTAGCATTACAAGCACAACATTTGGAAACAAAAAGTATTTCATACCGCACTAAACCATAATTGTCATTCAGTAATTTTTATTTTTCAAAATTTAATCATACCCAACGGATGAACAAACATTTTCCAGCGAATAATTTACCCTTGAGTTGAAGTTCTAAATCTGTTTCACAAGCTAAAAGCTTTATAAAGATTTATCATGCAAGTGTGAAATTTAATCAATAAAACAATTTTACATAAAAAATATTTCCTATCATTATTTATTTGCAATAACATATTTTCAATACAACTTGTTTAATAATGTAACAAGAATTTGCATTCAAATTTATCTTTTTGTAAAGTAAAAAAAATTTCATCAATCTTCAACTTGACATAATAATGTTATTCTCAACAACATTACTTACTCTAGATTCATAACAAAAATTGCTATTGATGAACCTGATATTCTCCGACATTTATCTGTCTCGTTTTTTTTCTCTCAACCCGGTTTCTTATAAGTTCAAACAAATTTACTTCAATCGCACATGAAGGCTAAATAGACTAGGTTATTTCTTAGAGTTTATATGTCAATGTCAAATGTATACATTTAAATTTTGTCGTTTGATCATTTAATATCAGCACTCGGTGAATAAATTTAAACTGAATTCGTACATTGAAATATCATCATCAAAACCGGGAATTCAATAATCGTATTCAATTAAAAAGAACATTTAATCTTATTATATTTTCAAGTAATAATCATTGCTGTAACTCACTACTTTTAAAGAAACGATTATATAACGTATCCAATGAATGTTCTAAAGCATAAAAAAATTAGTTTAAATCAAAGTTAATTGGAGTTTCTCGTAATGATAAAATGATGCGTGAACTTGCAGTGGTTGATGCACGAATTGTATGAACGACTTGTGAAAAAGAAAGTGGGGAATAAAATGGGCCGGGATTGGTTTAGTAAGCGGTGGATGATTATTATTTATCACGGCGCTTTTTCGTCCAGTGTGACAGTTGTGCGGCGTAAAAACAAACAAAATGACGTCTTCTCCGATGTTCCGAACATTTATCAATTTCCGCGTCGATTCCTTCTTCTTCTTCTCGCTTCCTTCTTATACTCCACTGGCAACAACTAGACGCCATCTTGACATGAAAATTTACGATGCCCGATGTTGCAGAGTTTCGAACGCGAAAATAACAGTCCTGCAGAAAAGAGAATTTGTAGAAAATTATGTACTTCGTAAACTTTCTGACACTCCAAAATCACGTTACAGTAATTTTTGGTAATTTAGCATTTCAACTTTGTTAATGTACAAATTTCATTTTCTCATTGTGTTGATGTTAAACATTATATAAATGATTATTTAATGACAGAATGATTAATTAGTACGAAATTGAAGTAATGAATTAACATTAAGGTTAATGTTGAAGTGTAAAAAAAACTTTAGCTTGATCGTCTCAATATTGAACGCTTCTTCGATATGTCATTTTGTCAATAGAAAATGACACGTTAATTTGTATCTGTTGACTGCAATAATTTATTCGGCCTTGTAGCACCGGAAAAGCTGTAAATGTACATTCGGTAATCTCCCGTCAAATGCTCATGCCTTATGTAATCAAGTCGCGCATTACTACGTAAAAATCATGAAACAATTGTAACATATGCTACCTCTATAAAATGAATTACATAAACTTCATTAAATTGCTTATTACTCCCAGTTTGAACATTACTTCTCATTTATGATGATTTTAATTACGCTTTTAATATATAAGAATATAATCATGTTTCATTAAAATAACACCGACAATTGGTGGAAATAATGAAGAACATGTAAAGACTCACATAATTTTAATTTCAAAAAACTAAAAACTCAAGTATTGCTGTTATTATTGTGAAAAAAAATTTTTTCACTAAATTAACGGATAAAATGTTTTTTCCAGTAATTGTTATGGCATTGTGTGCTACTCAACGACACACCCAAACATATAAGTGACGCAACTTGCATTTGCACGTTGCGAAACAATTTGCTGACTCATTAAAAGAATTTCCATTGGTTGAACATTTTGAGATTCACTTCATGAGGAAAGTGTCACCTTCCAACGTAATATTATCTCTCAATCAAATTTATTATGATTTTGGACAAATAATAAAAATGTTGATGTAGGTCTAGGAAGCTGTGATAATACTCCAAAGTTTATTTCCGCTCAAAAATATACACAGTTTAGAATTTCATCATATTATTATTATTAATGAATGATTAATTTATTTTTTTAACTTTGTATAAACTTATCTTTTAATTACTTTTCTTATAATATATAATTTTTTTATATTAAAACATAAGACTCAGAGAAACAACATGAATCTCCGAAAAGTACATTTTAGATAACACTGGATCTAGATTCTTTTGGTAGCAGTGAAACATATATATATTTGTATCTAAATTCGTAAAAGTTTTGTAAATCCTAACTTAATGCAGAAAGTTGTAAAGACTTTTTAGACAAAAGGTTATCCTTCTTACATTATTACTATCTTTTCGATCGGAATAAACATTTCTTATTTCACAAAAGGTAAAACATTGCGCCAAAGAAATAGCAATACGTATAATAAAGATATTAATTGAACTTATAAAGTATTAAGATATACCTTCTTTTAATTTCTTACTTTTTAAAATCACGAATATCTTTTGTTATAATTCTTCGAAAGTTCTCGAGTTCATATCTTATCGCATTTATACACTGATAAAAATACATGCATTAATCACTACATTTCCCGGAAATCTGAATGGCCTTAAAAAGTTACTATAGTATTATAGCTTAATAAGTTGCCACTATGTACTTTGATGAAGTACATAACAAGTGTATGACAAGTTGCATTTAAACGAAAAGAAATATGTTTTGAAAAAAAAATGTTCATGCAACGGAAAATGTAAAAATATATCTCTGGTTAAAAGAAAATATTATATAATTATATAGTTGCTACGTGTCTGATTGTACTGAATTATTTTTTCTCACTTGTTAGTTTTAATCATAAAATGATCTTTTAATGAAAGGAATTCTTGCAGTACTTTTTGTTAAGGTAATCAATAATTGCTTTTGATGTAATCCTTGTACTTATCCTTCGTGTTCAATAAAAAGGAAAAAAGAGATATTGGTATAATACATTTTCAATCAATGAAAAACGCAGGAATTGTCTTATATTATTTATATATTTTAATGTTAAAAAATATTATATCAATAAAATAATTAAAAAATGCATTATAAATTCTGATAAAAAGAAAATGTGAGAAATTAAAAAATAAAAGACCATAAATTTTAATGATCATTAATTATACACATTTGAATTACTTTTAATATTTAGATTGACAGATGAATAATAACAAGATTTGATGCAAAATTTCATTCACGTTTCGGATATTCATACTTTTTTGAAATATTACTTAATTATATTGTACTGTGTTATTAATCTTTCTGATAAAAGGAATAGAATGTTTGATGAAACAGACTTTTTGTATCGTATGTATTCTACCATACATTCTAGTTGAAATCAATATTTATTGAATTTCAATTGTTTATGTGTATGTGTGATTGAGTAGACGTACGTCAATTAAGATATGATCAATGTTCGTCGTTAAACTTCACTTTTGTGAAATCAATAAAAATGCAGTAATTTGGAAAATAAAAAATTGTTTATTGGATTTACAATAAAACAGTTCCCTACCCACAGAAAGCAACATATAAATTAAAAAAAAGTACTATATTCTCTAATTAAAACTTGATTATGATATTCAATTAGAATTTCAATAAATTATTCTACAATTTAAGATTATTCAGATATCAGAACAACATAACAAAATAATTTTTATCTTGCAATTTATATTGCTTTTAAGGAATATAGCCATTCGAAGCTTGGCTAAGTGCGTTTTTATGGAAGCCTTTCAAAAATCTGAATTATTTGTTCAAATTCCCATTTGCACTGTTTCGCAAAAATGCATTCTCTCTTTAACGGGAAATACATATGGGAATTTTTCAACGCCGAATATAGCAATAAAAAACAAAGAATAGTGATGTAACAAAAAGTCAAGTGATTTGGTCGATTTTTGAATCGTCTACCCATCATTAATTTCAATCAACCGTATCGAAAGTATAATATAATAAAACAAGTAATATTTACATTCAACATCAAAGTTTATAGTATTATATTACACAATTTATAGATGTCATATCATTTCGAATGTCAGATCTACGATGAAATCTGTCACAAGATGAAACATTACATCTTAATAAGGACTATGATTATGTCTAATGACAAATCCAGCACCGGATACACTGAGATGTAAACGTTTCCTTGAATTACTAGATTGAATATTAAATATTATTTTAAGACTTATTTACTTAGACAAGATAATTTTTGCTTCATTTTTGTGCAATAAAAAGCAGCATGCAAAAAAATCCATTCCACTTATTATTATTTTTATAATACCAATTAAATGTTGTTAAAGATAAAGTTTTAAACATATATTATTCATTCCTGTACAAAGAAAAAAATATATATAATATATATGAAATATATATTTAAGTATATACACTGAGGGAAATTTGAGAGGAATATTTACTAATTTTTAATGAATTTTTGCTAAAGAACGTAGTAATCTTAGAACATATTGAAAAGAGGAGCAAATTTTACTGCTATACGTAGTAAAATTTGATATTTAAGTAGCACATTAGAATAATATTTATTTCAAAATTGCTACTTTAATATCAATTTTTACTACGTATACATAGTAAAAATTGGTATAATACGCAGTAAAATTTGCGCCTTTTTCTATATGTTCTCAGATTACAACGTTCTTTAGTAAAAATTCCTCTCAAATTTCCCTGACTGTATATTTTTAATATATATAGTTAATATATAAAATGAAAATATATTTAATATATATTTAAAATATACTTTTATATATAAAATTTTAACTTTTATATGTGAAAACAAATTGGCAAAAAATTACACTTAAATATATATTTTATGCATATATTTTCGTCTTCCTTGAAAG
The DNA here is from genome assembly GCA_022817425.1 of Gryon sp. ZL-2020. Taxonomy (NCBI): domain Eukaryota; kingdom Metazoa; phylum Arthropoda; class Insecta; order Hymenoptera; family Scelionidae; genus Gryon; species Gryon sp. ZL-2020. The sequence goes on along the minus strand of JABFPJ010000607.1, from coordinate 9,847 downwards.
TTTATTTAATTAATAATTAAATAATTAAACATTACAAAACATAATTCATACGTCTTCATAATTGAACATAAAGTTTGACAATGTTTTTGTAAAAGCTATATATTTCCGTTACAAGATCGTGTGTCTGAACAATATATGCGGCTCTGATGAAGAGCATTATTATTATACAGTCCACACTCAAGCAAGAGTAACAGTGTCGAAAGTCTCGTACATGCGAGAATGTTTGTACATAATGCAAGCATACGCGTGGCCGATGATGCGACGTAAGTGAACACGCGCGATGCGATACAGTGGGACATTATATCTGCCTGATGCGAATCACGTACACACAAATGTAGCAGGCGTGAGCATAAGCATTACGCGTCGTTAGAAGACATCTTATTCGCGTCGCCCAACTGTCTGCTATTGCGTGCTAGGAGTTAACTTTGTACACGCAAATAGTTCGAACCTATGCGTTTCACCAAAATACCCACTTGCGTGCAAACAATATTTTAACTCCTTTTCTCTTATAAAAAAAAAAGAATTATTGATAATATTATCGTTATTATATATACTTAAACGTTAACCCGACGTAAAGTTAAAGAGGAATATATTACTGAATAATCAGTTATACACATATATAAATATGCGCCAAGTAATGATAAGGAAATACTGAATCAGGCATATTTCATTTGAATCACCTACATATATAGCCTAATTCATTTGATTTTATCCAAATATTTGCTATTATAACTCGTAATTATTATTTTCCGTGCGCAAACTTTTATCATTTGACATTTTGGTTTAATCACAATTTATGTTGAGAATATCTTTCGAATTAAACGAAACAAAACATTTTGTTTGAAATTGAAAATTACATTACGGAAATTCAATCTTGTTTGTTATATAAATCGTTTAATTGATAAAAAAAAGGTTGTTTATTATTTCTTCTTTTTTTAGTTTTTTTTGTTTTAGTTTATGTTTTTGAAAATGTATTTTGCGATGAAGAAATCTCGTGCAAGGAATAAAATTACATCGCTGGAAACGAGATAATTGCGGTGCACTAAGTTAAAGCAGCGCGTTATCAGATTCTGCATTGCCACTTTTACGTTAAGCACATGATCGGTGGTCAACACGTGAATCATGTGCACGAAAATAAAAGCTATACGTCATCTCTTCTTGTCTCGAAATGTAAGGGACACAACGATGACAATGTAATCAAATCATTGCTATAGTGGGCTTCTTTTGCATTTGTGTCAGCGTCTGAATCGATCACATTGCGGCCAATCTTTTGTCTGTCTTTCAACAAATTTGCATTAATCAAGATATATAAAGACTAATTATACTGTATAAATTATTCAAAAAAAATGTAAGACAATACTATTGCGGCTAAAAAGATGTAGATATAACATCATAATCATACTTGCCTTTGATGCTGCGACTTTTACACGTAGAGAATAATTAACATACAAAATTGCGTTTAAACTTGAAAATTGTATAATTTATAAAGTAACTGAAAATAAATATAAAATGCGAGAAAAAGTAAGTAAAATTTTTGGAATTAAACGTGCTGTTTCTAAAATTGATATTAAATCCATTAAAATTACGTGCAATTTTAATGGATTTTTAATATATTTTGATCAAAAATGCAATAATTCCCCTTAATTCTGTAGTTATCCCGTTGTTACTGAATAGTTCATTAAATTCATATAATTTTCGTTGAATATTTGAAGTTATAAAACAGATTATTTGAAATATATAATAAAGTGGAAATTAGTGAAAATTATATTTTGATAATTCATTTATCAGTACTGAGTATACAAATAATATTTAAATTAATATTTAAAATTAGGAGTTTGCTTTTTATTCAAAGAAAACGTTAATTTAACTCTAATCTTCACCTCGTTGATGAATGTCATTAACTGAAATGTCTAAGCCCCATCAGATATACTAATATCTTGGAGTGGTTGTACGTAAGCTTTCGCCGTTAGAGTACATTTGTCATGAACATGTTGGAGCAGTTAATAAACTTGATTTTTGAAGTAAATCAAATAAAGTTAAATATCTTACTTGATTAAATCTCAGGTTATCAAACTCAAAATAATACAATAGTGCAAAATAATAAAAAGTGACGTTATTTGAATTTGCAATATTTCGATTCTATTTCAATTAATCGATAAATAAAACGTACACTTCATTATAAAATTTGTTTACATTTCATCGTCGAACTGTTGAATTTGCACTTTTTTGATGTAGAAACGGTGTAAAAAATGCTGAATCGGCGTTCAAATTCATTTAAATATAGTATTTCGAAATTATATTTATAAAATGAATTAGATAGAGTTTATACATTGAAAATATCATAACAAAATTTATCATTTTATACACTTTTTCTTTGCTCTCGATTATTAAAAACATTTACAGTGTTAAATATGATAACGTTTTAGAAATATTTGATATAAAAAAACACATTTCTTTATAATAGAAAATATTTTATAATCAAAATCAATTAAGAGTAAGCAATTGCAATCTAGTATTAAATGGTTGAATATTATGAACATTCAATATCATATAATAATTCAATTAATATCTGCAGCTTCAGCTTTTTTTCGAATAAATCAAATTTAATTAAGTACATTAAGCAGAAATGCTTTGAATCAACATACTGTTTGTTAGTAAAGTTGTGTGTTTATTTAATATTGAAAATTTAATATTCGGATATTAAATTATTCTGTCATAAAGTTATGGATATATTATCAAGTGTTTCTTTTAAAATTATAAAGTATTTTAATAAAGTTTAAATATGCACAAATTCATTTTGCAACTATTTGTGCTCGTTTGAAATTATACTTAAAAATTATACTTAAATGTTTTATAGCTTCAAATAAATGAAAAACTAAATAACGTTTAAAGTTGGATAGTGACACTACAAATACAAGTCTAAATTTATTTTATTAATAAATTATCAAGATTAATTAGTACACTATTAAAAACCTTTAAAAAAATTAAAATGTTTTTTACATTTATTTTCTTTTTCAAAGTTTGTTACCGTTAATAGAATAAACACTATTATTCTTCAGAGAAGAATGGTATCAAAATAACGGTATGCTAGTGTAATTAGTTGAAACTGTTTATGGCAAAGCGTATCAAAGTTCAAGCAATAGTAGCAGGACGAAGAGCATATTTCTTTGTGTGGCAGTGGCGCACGCGGTCTCTCGTATTCTTTGTCCTTTCGCTACGTTTTGCTGCTCTTGTGCCAATCGATAAAATACCCCGCTTAAATACGACCCCTAGGGACTCCTCTGTGAGCTTCAAACCCTCGCATAAAGTGCCGCCAACATACATTGCAAGAAATCAGAAATCCGTCAAAACTATCCAACTTAGTCAATTTTCGCACGATAAATCGATGCAATATTTCTATACACTGCTTTCTTTTTCATCTATCAGCACCCCTTGCAAAAATGCACAAAGCTTATTTTTATGTCATTTCCTCATTGTATTTTTGATACTAAAGTAGCAGCTTCGAATAATATTTAATTAAAAATTGCTACTAGAAATTTTGTTTAAACGTAAAACATCATTCTCTCAAAGATTACTATACTAGAAGTTATCCTGTATAATATATAAATATTTATTTTTGAATTTAGACTATTTTGATCGAACTTTTCTTGCGACCTTTTATGTTTACGTTTTTTCTGAATTTTTCTGAATTCCTTTACTTTTTCTGAATTTTCGATATTACGACCAAATTTTGATTCAGTATTCGTTGCTGCGCCTTATGTATAATACTGTTTGTTATCTTTTGTTTTCAAAAATAAGTGTATTAGTTTCGTGTTACACGGCCGTGTACTTATTTTACCCCGTTTTCTCTAAGGTCTTCCCACGTGCCCACGTTCGATCGCTTTTTTCTTTCGAGAAGTAAAGGTGCAAAAGGGCTGCTTTCGTTTCGCAACGAAGCTCCCTGGAGTTCATGCGAACATTTGGAGACCTCGACGTGATTGTGCGTGGGTGTGGGTGATGATTTATGGTGTAAAGTGTAAGAGTGCAAAACCGCACGAATGCAATAGAGACGGCAAATAGTGACGTCACACGATCTACTGCTATCTCGTCAATGATCTCTTTCTTTTCCCTCGTGACGTCACTAGCAGTACGTTCGAGAACTAGGGAGCAGAGAGGCAAAGGGACTCATTGACCACTTCCATCGATCGGCGCTCCCTTCGTAGCGATTCCTCTTGTCCCACTTGCGTCTTGGCAGCCGATAACCGCAAGCGCTTCTGCGCGAGGCTTTCGTAGCGACCGAAAAGTGGGGCTTTTTGCCGCTCCGTTCGACTTGCTATCGATCAGTGGCTGGGGATCTCCGCCGGCAATCGATACGGCAAATACTTTACGCTTGCACGCGCTTTCAAAAATAGATGAATGCCTTCTTTCAGATCGCACTTGAGTTTGGCAACGCTAATGCTACGCAACAAGTGATCAATTCCATAATCACTTTACATTGCCATTGAACATTCTGCCCATAACAACCTCGAGTCGCGAGTGACATGCTCCGCCAGGGTTACGTTTATTGACTTTTGTTGTGCTAAACATTGTGACCGAGTGTCATCACATTTATGTCCGTCAACAGTGATGGCTGTCGATTACCCGGCGCTCGGCTACGAGCAGAACTTGATGCCGAACAACGCGATAAGATACCGTATTTCACGGAAAATGCGTTCTTCTCAGTTGAACTGCGTATTATTGACTGCTTGGAAATCTACCAGGAAGTCATCACTACAAGAGAAGCTGATGCTCGAGCGAGAACTTCCACAGCCTCTTACTTATCAAAAAAAGCTTAAAGACGCTTCATGCAAGTATCTCGTATCAATCTGCCCAGTTTTTCGGGTGCATATTCGGACTGGCCTTCATTCCATGATTATTTCGAGTTTTTGTTTATTGCCTTAAAGCTTGTCTCACTGGCGGAACCGTGCAATTAATACGAAGACTAAGCACTGTAGCCAGTAATTGTGTCGTTGCTTGGAGAATTTCGAAAACGGATACGAAAATAAGGGATACTTAACGTGGTCAAGTCTAAAGTCATTTTTGCTTCTTCCTTCGTTACTTCCTAACGTTACGTAGGAGTCAACTAGAGAACTTTGGGGGCTGCTTAACCATGTCATTGAATCAATCGGAAAGCTTCGCAATCTAAAAAGTCCAGTTAATATTTGGAGCAATGTTATTGAATACCATATTATCTCGAAACTTAATGCAAAATACGCGGAAAGCTTGGGAGATTCATTTGGGCGATTCTAACGACGCGCATTCGACTTTAGCGCCGACGGCAGCACTCATTGTTGCATCGCGTTTGGGACTTTAACAATGCTAGCGAAACATCGTCATTCAATGTCTCGAATAACATTGCAAATTGAACCTGGCTATCGAGTTCAACTGTACATGTCAGCCGGTACACGCGCACAAAACGCTATTTTAGCTACGGCTTAGGTTCGCATCTCCAGTCCGTCTCAAGAAACCGCTAAAGTCAGAGCTCTCTTAGATCAGGGCTGCACAGGGTTATATCAGGATTGATCAACGTATAAAGTTTGCGCATCGTTAAGCGGTGTAGGTGGAACATCTACACTGTCCCTTCATTGCATACATATCCTAATTTCAAGTTCTGGTGTCGCGTTGGCCGCATCTGCAAGGTCTGTCTCTTAACAATCCAGAACCTCAGTCTGAGTCCAAGATTCACATGATCATTGGTGCAGATATTTACGCTTATTGTTTGCGTAATAACCTTCGCAAGGGCGAGCTAGGTTATCGCAAGTACACAATCTTCAAATTTTGATCCAGTATTCGTTGCTGCGCCTTACCCACCGTTACGAGATTGCCGAATTATTTACCTTTTCTTCATAAGTTAATTACCTTTTCTTTGTAACTTCTTTCAATTGTATAATACTGTTTCTTATCTTTTGTTTTAAAAAAATTGTATTAGTTTCATGTTACACGGCCGTGTACTTCTCTTACGCCATTTCCCTAAGTTCTCCCCACATGCCCGCGTTCGATCTCTTTTTTCTTTCGAGACGTGCAAAAGGGCTGCTTTCGTTCCGCAACGAAGCCTCTAGAGTTCATGAAAACAAATATAGATATGAAAATGTATGTCAAAATATATAACTTTTTGTTACTGTAATACCTACGAAAATATATGCACAAATATATTTGTTTATATGGAAATATATTTGTGCATGTATTTTGCAACTATGCTTACAATTATATTTTTACAAATACATTTTAGAAATGTATCTTAAATACACATTAAATATAGAATTTTTTGTTTAAAAATAATTGTCATGAAATATATGTAAACATATCACATATATTTTTGCCTATATTTTGGAATATGTTTACTTCCGCTAGGTTAAAGTAAGGAAAATCTGCTATTTTTACAATACGAGTTGAAAATAAACTACTAGAATTATTCAAAATACTATCATACTGTATAGTTATAATTCTTAGTATTGGTATGTCTGGCGTCAGAAGATAGTTAGGAAACATAGTAATATTTACAACGTCATTTCTTTGAGTGTAAAAAATGCATTTTAATGTCGATGGAAACTAGGAACAAGACAGATTTATAGACAGAGTAATGTTTAATATTTTATGATCTCAATTGTAACAATATATAGTTCGAGTTACTGTTATGGTTGTAACATAAAACCCACAGTATAGATTCTTAGTTTTATTTTATGATGTAAAATATTTTTGTTACGATTTGGACAATAAATTTAACGCCTCTTTAACAACCGCGAATGGTATACCTTTTGTTCCTCAACTATAATACGAACATAGTTTCTTACATGAGACGGTGAATAATTTCGTTGACATTATATCAAGCCCAGTACACACATTCAATAATTGATGTATTTTCTGTTGCTGGGAAAAACATTGTTTAACGATTTATAAAAGAAGAAATTACAACGTGCCACATAATCTTCGAAGTAACATTGAGATTAAATTATACAGTACTTACCTATCTCTTGAAAGTAAACATCTTTATAATATGACTTAACAACAATCAGAAACATCTCTCAACATCGTATGTATAATATCAAGTTCAAGTTATTCAAATTAAGGAAAGATTATTTTTAATGATATATAATTGAAAGTAAAAAAAGATTTTTCATTATTTTTTATGATTTAAGAAAAAATAGTACAACTGTATAATGGTTTTCAATATTTAAGTAATAGCCGATGATATTTATTTAGTATATATAATTAAGTAGCTACTGAACAAAAAATTTATCACTTATTTTCATCTATTTAAATTAAAGAGAAAGAAAAATCGTTAAAAACATTTTTAATAATTTAGAAAAACAATAATGTTTCGATATCAGAAAATTGAATTATATATTTTATAATCAATAAATGAAGGTGATTAGCATTTGCATGAAATTCGAAATAAATGAGTATGGAAAAGTTCAACGAAAAATTCAATTTCACTCATCAAAAGTTTTCTTCTTTGTGCAAATTAATTTAATTTAAGAAATTAATTTAATTTAAATTTATTTGATTCAAAAAATAATACATAATTGAAATTGCTGTTGTAATTGTAGATTAATAATAACGTAAAACCTATAATGAAAAAAATGTTTCTTTAAATGTATTTTACGTTAAAATTAAAAAATAATTCATAGATAAAATATAACACTGCAAAAAAACAACCTGCATTCAACGCTAGTTACATGGTGAATAAATGTATACATTACTTATTTTAGATTCTGTTCAAAATACGCATGACATAAAGCTATGCATGGTTTGTCAAAAAAAAAGAATAAATAATTATGAATCGTAAAAGCTAAAAGCGTATTTGGGCCAGCAGTAACTTCGCGTGTGAAACATACGGCGTAAGACCAACTTAAATATAAACAAGTGACGAAAGTTTGAAGAAAATGAGTAAGTAAATGTCCGCAAAGAAGACGAGTATCTAGTAACTATTTTCAAGCACAAAACTACACCCATTGAAATTGCACAAACACGTGACTCATCGCATCGTGTTGCCTCGAAGGACCCTTCGTGCAACATTCAAAGGGGTAAAAGTTTTATGACCAGCTATGTGAGTAATCGATTTTACATCTAGTTATTACAGCAGCTGCTTGTAAGCGATGTTACATCAATGAGAAAAGTTCTTGAAGTGACCCACTAACCCCCTGAAATGTCGATACGCATAGCAACTCACGCACTGCCATATGATTCCCCCTCGATCACAAAAAGACTTCATTTGCAAATCAATTCTGATACACTCGCACTTTCGATTTCTATATCTTTCAGTCATATTAATGCCTATTAACGCTTTTTGATCAACAGTACAAATGTGGAGGGTCGAAAATTTTCAATTGTGTTGCAATTGAAAATTTACTACATTGTGGTTATATTTCGAAAATATATATCAAAAGACACGGTTGTGTCTTGCGTCAAGTACATAAAGACCTTATCACTACCATACTTTAACCGTTAAATCCGTTTTTATTGTTATCAGAACTTCTTTTTTTAAACTTTTAAAACCAAAGATGATCCCTTTTCATATTGCGGCTGCTTCGGAGATAACAAATGTACTTTGGAAAATGAAAATCTACAAAAATTAAGTCGAGATATGGCTTTCGACTTTTTTGTGATTTTTCGAGAATTTCATGAAATTCCAACTTTTTCATCGATTTTCAAGATTTTGATGAATTTCCACATTTTACATGAAATTTCGAATTTTTTAAGATTTTTCAATGTTTTCGTGAAATTTCAAGATGAATGTTTAAATATGAAAATGTATAAAAAAAGTCGAAATTTCATGAAAAATGTGAAGATATTCATTATCTTGTACGGACGAAGGTTTATTCGAAATTATATCGACTGGATATTATCGCAGCTTAAATATATATTAAGTATATAATCGCGTATTATGCATATTTTCAAATTTAAATAGTTTGATATATATCTTGAGGTATATGAAATAGAGATTTTATATCTTGTATATATATTTGAATGTATTTTTAGGGGATATAATGGTATGATTATTATTGTACTTGATGAATACAGAAATTATTTAAAACGTTTATCCCTTATTTTAACAAAAGTGATTCACATGTTTCCATGTTTTTTTCATGAGAGGTACAATCTACAAAGAGAGTACAAAGAGGTACAATTACAAAAGAGGTACCATACAATCAACATGACATGTTCATTTCAATCACTATACAAAAATAAAAAAAGGTAAAATTAAAAAGCAAAGTTACCGTGATGATACATTTTACAATAATTCTTGAAATATTTATTATCCAGTTGTGATAAAGTGTAAAATATTAACAAGAAGCACAATAGTATTTAAGGTTATATGACTATTCACGATATTACTTTTTATCTATGTAGGTTTTGTTAAGATTTCAAGTCTTTCATGGATAACATGAATAACAACATAAAGTATACAATTAAATGTATTGCACAAAATTTAACGTTTTAATGAAAAAATCGAAATATGAAACATTTATACTAAATCCACTGTACTAAATATTCTATGAGAAATAACAGATTTAATTGAAAATTCAACACACGTTATATGTTGCTTTAAATTTATGTAGGAAAAAAAAGCAATTTATGTTTGATTGTTTTTCGGATTACAATCATGAATGTTGTGTGTATTTGACGCAGAAGTTTCGTAAATATTGCATTTCACTTCATTATGAACCTCAGGCTAGTTGTGATGAATGAACTGAACTGTAATGTTCACCAAACATCATTATCAAATATGCAATACACGCGAATGTAATTCTAAAAATAATCAGCCGTAAAACATAAGTTTCATTCTAAAAGCGTCAAATGAAATGGCCATTTGAATCTCGACATTGGT
>JABFPJ010000606.1:0-36886 GCA_022817425.1 Gryon sp. ZL-2020 | reverse complement strand
TATGCCTAATTTTACTATGTTTTATAGTACAATTTTTTTTTTCCTTCACGTCCCAAGAATGGCATGACACATAGTAATAAATTATGTTAAATACACTAAAAATCCCTATCATATGTCTCTGAGTGTACAAAATATATATCCAATATATTTTTTATATATTTTTAATATATTTTTACAAATATATTTTAGAAAATATATATACTGAGGGAAATTTGAGAGGAATATTTACTAATTTTTTATGAATTTTTGCTAAAGACTGTACTAATCTGAGAACATATTGAAAAGAGGAGCAAATTTTACTGCTATACGTAGTAAAATTTGGTATTTAAGTAGCACATTAGAATAATATTTATTTCAAAATTGCTATTTTAATATCAATTTTTACTACGTATACATAGTAAAAATTGGTATAATACGCAGTAAAATTTGCGCCTTTTTCAATATGTTCTCAGATTACAACGTTCTTTAGTACAAATTCCTCTCAAATTTTCCTGAGTGTAAAAAATATATGCCATTTATAAAATTTCTTGCCGCAAATATATTTTTTTCAGAACCATATATTTTATATATATTTTGAAAATATATGTTCGATCGTGTGGCTTGTTATCTTGTATAGATGAAGAATGTTTTGTTTTGATCAAACTTGAATGGAAATAAGAAAGACAAAAGTTACGTTCAAGTAAGGAAAGAAAAAAGTTTGCAGCAGAAAAAAGTTAAACTTCTCTTTGACCTTCTCCTGTTAATGAATACATTTCAAAGATCACACGAAAAATTCATTTACAACAGAGAAAAAAGTAGTTCATAAAATGTTCAGATCCATTTACTGCAAACAAAATGACTTGCTACAATTTACGATTAAATAAAACTTTAATTATAAATCCGAAAATCTTTTATCGCCAAGCATATCAGTTAAATTTATATGGCTACAAAATTGATGATGCACAAAAGAAGATTTGTTTTCGAATGATGATCAAATTTCGTTCAAGTCCCATTGAAACTGACTTCGCTTTGGTATTGTTGTGCGGCGAATTATGTGAATTCTCCTCGGTATCCGACCATTTATCAAAGGGTCTATATCATTCGTGGTTGTCTGGAGTTTTTGGATATAACCAATAAGCTCTCTCGTTGCATCTAAAAATTGTTGACATACAATACGGCTAGATTTTGACTTGAACTAATGGTCAAACCGTTTCATATACGATTTTGCATGCGATCCAATCTCTTGCTTAGGGGAGAGAGTGTCAGTTTGGGCAAGGCGGATACTCTCTGCTGCTGTTGCTATCACATGTAAAATTTCCTTGCATATTCAAAAGCATAATCCCGAATAACCTGCATATATTTTGTAAACATTTCACTGTTAAATCCACAGTGTGAGGGATGCCAAAAATATTTTGATAGAAAAGGTAACGCTTTTGGTTACTTTTATTAAAAACGCAAAAGATTTGAGTTGGGAAAATTGTGAAATTCAATTGTTCTTTTAATAAAACAACATTTGCTCCAATTTTAAATTGGAGCAAATGTTGGTTTCAGCGTATTTATCAGATATAATTTCTGATGTTTCGGTTAATATGCAATTCATTTATGTCAGAGTAATATTGCAATTTTCGACTTTTATTTTTATCGACATAGAAGTATTTTTCATTTTACATTAAACGATATAATTTGAAAAATAAAAAAAAAATAAATTTTAGAATATTCATATATATATATATATATATATAGGTATAATTTAAAATTTCCAACAAAACCATATAAATATTCTACAGATTCTCTTTGAAATGGTATAGAACTTTGCAAATTTCTGTTGTTAAATGGTGATTCTTCGTAAACAAATTTTACTAGGAATCCTCTGAAGCTCGCAGTATGGGTATATATATATTTTTAACAGTTTTAAAAATACGTATTTTGTTGAGAAACTTAATAAAATTTATGCATTAATAAAACGAACACTTTGAGGCAAAAGTAAATATACATATAAGTTGATATTGTTCTTAAGGATTTTAAGGCCATTTGAAATAAAGTCGCTAGATTTCAGTTACGATATAATCGTAAACAATTTTTCTTTCTCGTAAATCAAATAAAAATACTTTTAAGTAAAACAAAATGCAAATAAAAAACGAAAAGTATTGAAGGACTTTTTTATCTGTCGTATGATCAATGCATTTTTGGTGCTATAAAATGCAAAAAAGTACAAAATGTATTTGTTTGCATAATTATAGATATGAAACAAGTTTTATTTTTCAATGAATGGCAAATATGAAAAAATTGTTTAAACGAATATTTAACTTTCGAGTGGTGAGTTTAAAAATGGTTTGATCAAACTGCGTTAGTAAGAGAATCATCGACAATATAGCTATCAATAAATAGTTCTCAATATCTGACCCAGAGTTCGTTATTTTATAACATTTTCGGGATGAATAATTCTGGATGTCAAATCTCCAATTGGTGTTGAAACAAAATTAAACTGCGATAGTAAGTTTACATACGCAACATTTGCATATAATAATAATAAGGTTTAAATGAACCGCTGAATGTAGAGCTGTTTAAATTCCGTAATAAATGTTTGGAATAAATTTATCGTATGATAAAGTATAATTTGCAAAATATAATGAAATGAAATATAAATATAATCACATTAATTAAAATAAAATATTAAATAATTAAAATCGATGGGAAAAATATTATAATTTAACATTATCATTTTAATTATCAACCAAGTTCCAAAGTGGATGACAAAAGATCGATAATACTACTGCAGAAAGATATATAATACTTAACTTTTTTAACGATTTGCAGGTAGTCGCGAATGTAGTTATCGTTACGCTTTCTATTGCTGCTCTATTCTGCTGCATCGTTGAACATTTTCAGTCCGGGCCAAAACTTGTGCGAATTTTCGTCATTTTGTTGCCATTTTATATGATAAATGGTTATACCCACTGCGGAAAGTCATCTTATCAAAATCCACCTTTATTATGATGATGAGATTTCGTTAAATAATTTTTTAGATTAAATTCAAATAACCCTTTTTTCAAAACTTTTAATTGGAAATATATAACTATATTGTATTGTTTTTTTGTAATCATTTATACTAAATTCAAAATCTAGTGATCATAAGCAAATTTTGTATATATTAGGAGAAAGTATTTATTGGATATTGCTATAATGATTTTTCAGAATATCTGATCATGATTTTTGATTGATTTATTAGATTTTTGTTATCATTATGTTGTAAGTGCAACTGTGGTCTTTTTGTACCACTCATTTGACTTATATTTAATGTCGCGGATTCCTTCGGAAATTTAACCAACACGTCGGCCAGCGAGTGTAATGGAAAACGTATTACGAGAGCCATAAGTTTGGTCGGGTGGGTCGAAGGCAGAGGGGAAGAGGGGTATGACATAACGCGGATGTGCAGGCTGTACTTAACGACGAAACTCCGGGGAAACTGTAATTTTCGCGTGGAAAAAATTCAGGGAAAAAAAAGGAAAACTTCGGAGTACGCATGTCACGTCGCGCGTGAAATACCGTCGTGGGAAGACAAAAAATGGTAGAAAAACGACACAGTTAAAAAAATGGAACAAAAACAGAAATTAAACAAATGGCCTTAACAAAAACATTTCGGCCATCCAAAAATCATAATGATAATTATTATTTGGTACAAATTGTGTGCGATTTCTTTTCATTCGTGGTTAGTACTTTGTTCCAATATTTGCGGAGGCAAACCTCGATGATATTAATTAATCATTCTGACGAATTATTGGACGATTCTTTTATAACGAATTTCTGTTGACTCGACGTTTTCTTTGCACGTAATTTTATGCAGCAAATTTGCATTGAAAGTATTAATAGTATTAAAGTTGAAAGGAATTGCTTAATAACAAAATCAGCATGAACATGTTTAATATTGTTCAATTTTATTTATAATTTCATACTGATTTTATGGGATTTCATTTAAAAATGTAATTTTAAAAATATATCCTTTGTTTTTCATTAGTTTCATTAAAAGGTCGAATGCAATCGATTGTGTCAGGAAGTCGTCTTATTTCTGAGACACAAATTCTATGCGATTTATTTTCAGCTGGGCATCGCGATAGATAAGTCTGAAATATAATAATATGGAAAAATCGAGTTTCAAGCTCTTTCCATCTTCGGATTAGATCTATCTTTGCATTTGCTATCGAATTCTTTAAACTTTGATGTACATTTTGAGTGACAGTATAAGAGCTGATCGAATCAAGACAAAAATATTACAAAAAAATCTGTCTCTCTTGTTCGCGACCATTTTTCGCATTTCATTCGGTGAATTGTGTCTTTAAGATACAGCTGAATGCATTGAGAGATCTTACATTTAAATGCAGAGGACTCAAACAAATATAACTGTAACTCATTCGTGCCGACTAATTTGATGAAAATGTTTTATTCCGCGAAAGTGAGTTATATTAAGTTTACAGAATTCGTTTAAAACGTGAAAGAAAAATTTGAAAGAAAAAGCATTTTTTAAACAAATGATTTAACCCAAAAAGAAATGCATTTTTAAAAACGACCTTGTTAATTAAATAAAATTTGTATGAATTTTGTATTTGTAATTTTAAAATTTGTATTTGTTATGAATTACAATAAAATTTTTTTTGTATTATTTGCGTTTTAAATGTAATTAGTAAAGCATATAATATAAAGAATATCTTCATAAGAATGATTAATCCATACTGAAAATATATACCTTTTTATCTCAGTATGTTGCCGTAAAAACAGCTATTTAGAGGAAAACTTCATCAGATGAATATGTTCCGCAACTCGTTCATTCTTTGCATACGTAAATAGAGGAATTCCACCGCAAATCATACAAACTTTTTTAATGATTCATTATATATTTACAAACAAAAGCTTCCGTTTATGTTGAATTCGCATTTACCATTGTAATGTGAGTTAAAACTAAAAATTTGTTTTCTGTATATACCAACTTTCTTCATTTAATCAAAAAAATTATTTGAAAAATTTGACGATAAAAAATGATACGAAATGTTGAATTAATTAAAAATGAAACTCCATACTGAATAAAACATAATTAATTTACAAACACAAAATAAAAGCGATTGACAATGATAAGAATTTGTGCAGAAATTTCTTGATGATATCATTAACAACAATTACAATTACATCGTCCATTAAGTTTTCTCTCTTCACGAAAAATTACGATAACTGAACTGCTTCTTTTCTAAGTGCAGTGTCACAAATTAGTCCGCAGAACTACGAAACTGTGAAAAACTGTATAATTCATAAAAGAAGCTGAAGTACATTATGAGAGTTTCGTCGCGTGAAACTGCTGGTAATGCAGCCGGGCGTAGTTCGCTGGGTTGCGGT
The DNA here is from genome assembly GCA_022817425.1 of Gryon sp. ZL-2020. Taxonomy (NCBI): domain Eukaryota; kingdom Metazoa; phylum Arthropoda; class Insecta; order Hymenoptera; family Scelionidae; genus Gryon; species Gryon sp. ZL-2020. The sequence goes on along the minus strand of JABFPJ010000606.1, from coordinate 31,525 downwards.
ATCACGTAGTGAAATCGCGCAATGTCTCTACTGAGTGCGACGCCTCACAATGGCTCTGGGTATGCTTTTCTATGGCAAATTTCACGAGCCAAAGGATCAGTTCCGATCCGCAACGTTCATGTTGTGCATGCGACTATTTACGTCGGTTGGGTTGGGAATAACGTGTTCTCTCTGTGTGCAAAAGAGAAGACAAGAGAGGGGGAAAGGGGGGGGGGAAGGAGGGTACCCAGAGTACTCACAATTTCAACCAAACTTACAGCCGCCGGGTAGATAAGTGGTTCTGCTAATGCGAGAGCACCGGTGTCTGCTTACTTACGATTTGTACTTTGAACCTACGAAATTATATTTTGTATATAATTTAAGCGTAGTAGTCGTGAAAGTTTTAATGCATATCCTTGCTTCTGTGAATGTTAAAAGTATTTTTTAACTTCAAATTCACTGCAATTTGATTTACGCATATTCTAATATAGAAAAAATTGGTTTTTTTATCTCTAGTTTTACAATAAAAGGTGGTGTATTTTGTTGTTCTATATGGTCTGAATAAAAAATAAATTAGCTTAAATTATTAAAAGTAAATAATGCAAAATGTGAAATTTGTAATGTTAGTTGTAAATTAACATTTTCAGTAAAATGTACTGAATTTTGAATCAGAATGTAATATTAACATAATCGCGTTTTGTAAATTACAATCGTATTTATTATTTTCTACTGAAGGAATATCATTAAAAATATAATAGAGTTACAAAGTTGTCCTTTTTAAGTTGATATTTAAATGATAATAATTTGAATTGAACATATAACATGATGTTGAACATTTCGTAACTTAGACATTTTCATGATTGAAAAGATCAACTTTGAAACTATCTTTTTTAATTTATTGATAATAAAAACTGAAATTTAATCTTCTTTTTAGATTAAATTATTAAGTTCGTTTGTAAATTCTTTTTAATGTGCGTTTTTAATTTAATTTTTACATTTCATGTTCAATATTTTATCTTCTAGAATATTCACTATGTTTACAGATTTACATTTTGCATTAAGTGTCGAAATAATTTGCGTTGAAAATTCAAAATGTAACAGTACCACAGCAGACTAAAAAATCTCTAAATGGGTATTAAATGCTTACAAGAAAGGAATTTAATACAGGTTGAAATTAAGCTTTCTCAATAATTTTCAAAAATGGTAGCAGAAATAACAGTTAAATATCAATTAAAAGCAAGAGATATTGAAAACTGACATTGTTAATAGTTAGTTTTAATTTATTTCACAATGTAAATTAATTCTGAGAAATATTAAATATAATAAAAAAATAAGAGAAAATTCAAACTAATATCCTGTAGTAAATATGCGAGAAAAACTTTCTGAGTTTTTTAATTATTAACATTTTTCAAAAAATGTAAAATGTTAAATTAAAGTTAAAATGATAAACTTAAAACCACAATGTGATGTAATGAATGTTCTCACTGCTCTAATTTCGGGAATTATGTTGATCTACTTGACATTAGTATGAAACAAAGTTTTTCCCCCATCAAAAACCTACGAAGCTGAAAAAGCTGTAAGCACTTTGTACAGACGCATTATTATCTCACACAATGCATTTCTTTGTTCAAAGTTGTCTTCTCTTAACTTCGCGGGCTGTTTAATTTTCCAACGCTGTTATTTCTTACGATTTACAATAGGGATAACTACATTTTTACAGCTATTAATATAAAATATTATTTTTTGTACCAACTGGGATAAAATCGTAAATCCTTTTTTTCGAGCAAAGTTTACACCCGAGGTCAAGCCGAGAATTGTAATCGAAAGAGAAAAAGAATGAAAGAAATGTTTATTTTCCATGGTGCAAATTATATTTTACGTCAAAAGGGAGCCGTAAATGCAGTTTACAAAATACTTACCTGTTCCGTAAACTGCATTTACGGCACTGAGTGACATAAAGGATATTTACTGTCACTTTGTAAATTAATTAACTGCAAATCAGTAGCAAAATGATGATTAAAATTATAATTTTAACAAAATTTAACTAATTTTGTTGCAACACATTTGTTCATTGTAAAAAAGTGTTTTAGTTCTCTTGTTTCGATACGCAAATTTGCTTTCATATTTAGAATAAAAAAATGTATTTCATTCAAAGTGAAACAAAATCAAGTGGTCTAACGATATTTACATTCGCGATGAATGAACCAAAAGTAGAAAGTATGCAAACAGAATTTCAGGAGAAAATTAAATTAACGAGTTTCTAAGAATGTTCAAATAATGATAAAATTAAGTACTTATGCACTTATATTAAAAGGTATTCAACTTGACTTTCTACTTCGAGTTGATGTACATATTATAAACGTAAGATTCAGTACAACTTTACAATTTAACTAAAAAATTAGTATAATCTCATTTTTTCTATACACTGCGAAATAACTTTTTGTTGTTAAATTATTAAATATTTGTTCTACCTTTTTTTACATTTGTATTTACAATTTAATTACACATTTTCGTGAAAAAAATCATAGCATTCAATGTATTCCTGAAACACGCTACCTATATAAAAATAATAACATTGATACATGGAAGTAAATAACAGAATTTCAAGAAAATATTATTATTTCACAAATAAAACATTTGATTTCATATATTGTTGTTAATTAACTCTGGCCATATGTTGTCTAATTGTTACGCGGCATAATTTAATTACAACAAATAAATCAAATGTACAGAGTATTAAGTTTTCATGCAAATATCAATAATACTAATTAATATTTCTAGAAAATATATTGGGTAATATTATTTGCGATTGTGTGTTTAAATTTAAACAAGCGTATTGGTTTAAATTTTATTCCGCTTAATCAGTTTTTAATCGTGTATTTTCTATCAAATTACTTGTATAAACACATATGAAAACATTCTATTCATTTTTTCGTTCAAAAATCAATAAAAAAAAATTAAAATAAAACAAAGAAATTCATACTCCGAACATACAACTAACTGTATTCATAGTCCAGTAGAAATTGTATCAGTCTAAGTAGGTCTGTTTCCTGCAAAATCTTGCGCTTACAGTTTGAATTGGTTGGGCCAAGTTAAATCGAGAAGAAGCGGATAGCAGTTGCGGACTTTTACTCTTTCGCAACTGTCCACTCTTTGTCGACGTGCTTCTCTCTTCACAAACTCGCCAAACTATCAGTAAGCAACGTACCCCGCACTGTCATTACACTTCCTGCTTTAAATGGAATAGGCCATTACGTCGACTTACTTGAGAAGCACAAGCCCTGCGTCCTTGTATCTCAACAGACAGTTCGTAACAGAAATCCACGATGACACCAGTGGCGGAAGTTTTGCCTGGTATGGTGGAAAACTTATACCGGAGTGATAACGCCGAGCAACGACTGTTATTACTCAGCATAAACGGACCAAATTTAGCGACTCGGGGGTCCCAACTCTCTCTCTCTCTCTCTCTCTTTGCAAGGATTATGTCCGCTTCCTATGTTGTACAGGTTATTAGGGCTCGACCGTAACTAGACCAAGGGAACGATTGTAAATTATAAATGAATAAAGTTTGGTCTTTGATGTTGCGAAGTATAGAGGATGTAAACAATCGTTTTAACGAGCTTATCGTGCAGAAAGGCCATTACGTTTCCGGGCTTATGGCATTAAACTTCCTGTGCGGATGATAAAAAAGGCAAAAAAGAATACCTTTGGTTCCTACTGTCGAAGAGTATTCATGCAAGATTTAAAATAACTATTTTATCGTGTTAATGTCGTTATAAATGTAATATTGATTATTCCATTCTGATGGTATTTTAACACTCTCAAAAATGATTTATTTTAAAATAAGAATAATTGTTTTTTTAATCTTAATTTCTTAGCGTTAAAGCAATATTCTATTTAATATAAGAAGATTTCACTAAAAATGGAATTGTTCTTATATTCAATATATTTTTTGTGTTGTCGAAATAAATCCTCGTCATATTCAAAATAAACATGTTTAAGAGTGAAAAAATATTTTAATTTATAAAAACTCATTTGGATGTGGAAAATTAAATCTTTTTTCGAATTCTTTCAGTATATTTTATAAACAATTTAGAGAATAGAATTTTTTTGGAATATTTATAAATAACAATGCATGAAACATATTTTCCAAAAAATCCGATACAATTTTTAGTCAGTCAACTTTTAAATTGTTTATTTTGGTTGCTTTTTTGTTACGTTGATTGAATATACATAAAGTTAAATATTAATGTTCAGTGTGCGTTTTCATTAAAGAAATGCTATATTAAAAAAAAATTGGATTACATTTTAAATTTACATCAATTCATTGATTGTTATTTTCAAATGTTGTTTGTAACTAAAGTATATTTTGTTTTTTAAATGTTCCCCATATTTCTCATTATACAATAATTATCTTTTTGAGACTAATTAGTGATGCAAACAAAATAATTTTTTTTAAATAATATACAAAAAAAAAAAATTTTGTTTGTTTGTGTAAGTATCACTCACAATCTACGTGATAGATTTCACAATGCTTTTAATAGGGCGAATGTATGATTCGACGCCTCAGTCGAAGAAACGGACAGTTCAAATTTTTATACGGTAAAATACATATAAAAATTTGAACTGTCCGCTTCTTCGACTGAGGCGTCGGATTATTCAAAAAATAACTAAAAAATAAATAAATAAAAATTAATAAGAAAAAAGTATGATGCATAAAGTGCGAGGACATTTTACCGGGGATTTGGTTAAAGTTAATAAAAAGAGAATAAAATTACAATTAACAAAATTGAATATCTCTATAGCATGATCGTAAATTTAAGTAAAATGTAAATTATAATAAATGTAAAATATATCATCCTGAAAATATTTTCAGGACATGTTTGCGTCATTTATATATGGTATCCCAAAGATATTGATGGGCTAGTTTTGAAGCATTCATGCAACATTTTCCGAATATTTATGAAGACAATGTTATGCCTTTCGTTTCTCAGGTACTCATAAAGCACGTTCGCGATATTTTTCGAATGTTTTCTTCGCTGAATATGCCTTGAATATTCGAGTAATGTGCCTAAGCGTATAATGTCAAATGTTTTCGTCCATTTTCTCTCTCTTTCGAACATCAAGTAAAGCAAGATGTTACGCTATTTGTTTGCAATTTCGTAAATCGGGAATAAAGTTGATATCGTCTGTTTGTCCATTCGAATGAACGTTCTATTTCGTTGCTTTTAGACGATTGCTGTTTTCATTTGGGTTTTGTTTTTCACCAAACATGAATAAACAAAATGTACACACGTCGATTTTTTTTACTTCCTTTCTGTTTTTCGTTTCCATTTTTCGAACTGTTTGATTACTTTTCATCTTTTTTCAATTACGATTTTATATATATATATATATCAAAACTTTTCTAACTGATCCCTCAAATGCCAAGAATATAAAATGTAATACATGCTTTTCATTAAATAGAACAACTATTAAACTTCGTTAATAAATCTACAACGGAAAATGTAAGTTTCTTTCTTTTTATCTACACTAAGAAAAATAACTTACAGTAAATTACTGTTTAAACAGTAACTTGACCACAGAATTCCCATTAACGCGAAAGTTCCTGTTGAAAACAGTAAAAATTTTCCTTTCATGCACAAAAATTCTTGAAAAAGTCAATAAACATTTGTGTTCAGAAGGAAAATTTTCCATTTTTTCACAGAATTTATTCAATTAATGAGAATTCTGTAGTTTAGTTACTGTTTAAACAGTAATTTATTATATGTTAGTTTTCTTAGTGTAGTTCCATTTTTGCTGTAAAATAATCATTTAATATTTTGTCAAAATGCAAAATAAATGATGATAATTATACTTTATGATTGCGCGCTTCATATTTGTGAAGTCAGTATTTTGTTGCCTGGATGTCCGATTCTGGCATCATAAATGTATCCCTCGTCACGAATTGACCATAGTTGGACCACGAAGTAGCCATTTTGGACAGTATTAAAGGCACGCGTGACGGCTGTGGCTTGCACAGAAACCGTACGAACATTTACGGTTCGAAGTTAGCGAACCGCGTGCGGTATACTTTAGTTCTGAATGACTTGCTTGTCATTAAAGCAATATTGGTTTCTGGAATATAGATATATTATTGATTCAGCTAACTTTTTTCCTTTCATTCGTTTTGTACTTCGACCAAAATTATGCATAATGTTTTCACATTTTGTATGCTAAACGTTCTCATCATAATCATCAATTTCACCATAAATAAAATAAGTAAAAACTTGTGTAGAGAAAAAGAGCATGCATAAGATCTTACAATAAGATATTCTACATTCTGCATTATATTTCACGTTATATATAAAGCCGTATTTGCCGCATTTTTGTTTGAGCTGCGGACTTTTACTTGAGAGACGAGAAAAGTACGACTTTTGAAATGAACATAATTAAATAAAAAGATTGCACATGAAAAAGTAACTACGTATAAAGCGAAGCGGCGCATCTTTATTCATTTGAGCTTAGGAATCACACTGTATTCTTGTTTGTAACGAAATTCTGAAAGAAAAAGATACAAGGTAGAAGACGGTATAAAGAGAACGAAGATGAGTTTTTTTGTCGGTGTTCAGGTGAATCATTATTTATAGCAACAAAATGTTCAACATAATGCTTATTTGTACGAACGACTTTCGTGCGATCCCAACAACGTATGTTCCCATTTCGTATGCAACAGCAAGGCAACTTTTAGAGCGCTCGATGTTATATAGGAATCGGATTTTATGCGACGGTAAATATACTACGCACTGTTACCGTGTACAGCTTGCGTTGCGTCTGCTGCCGGCTGGAATTATTGCTGAAGTTCCTGTACACGGCGAACAGTGCGACACATATTTCGGCAGCAACCCATTCGATATGTGTCGAGGCACTCGAAATGACTCCCAATATGTATATCTGTATACACATATATATAGATGTAAGCGTGACGTTAACGACAAACATTTTGTACAATTGACAACAATTAATGACGAAAGTCGTTTGCGGCTCTCTTGTCGCTATTTTCTTTCGCAATGTTCCAGTTGCCGAATGTTAATTGATCGAACATAAAGCTGTTTATTTAATTTATCATTTTCCCATTTGGATTGTTCTTTTTTTTTAAAACGAACAATTTAACCCAATTATTGGGGCAATTGTTTGCTTAATCGAACATTATTTGTTTTACATTGTAAAAACTGATCAATTTCTCTGTGTGTGCTCAAAAATCACATTACATCAAACAATTTTAAAGAAAACAAAGTCAGTTAATTGAAATAAATTTGTCAGTCATTGTAACAAAGTTGTTTCAATCTGAAAATAAAAATGTCCATGCAAAAAGAAGCAGGACTAAAATGTATTTTCAAATAAATGTAAATGCGTTGAAATCATTGCAATAAAGTAAAATGTTTCAACATTGTATAATCAGATTCGTGTTTTCCTGTCATTATACCTGCTTACGAAATGTAAATATTAATTAACATCTCATCATCCAAAAACAGTTAAACTAATTTTGGCAGGAAAAATAAGCACAAGTGTTCGTGTTCACGGTGTTATACGAAATTTCGTTAACAGCATTGTGAACCACGTGCATGAACATGTTACCCGTGGAATATTCCTGCAGTCTCTATTCAGGCCGCATTGAGCTTCTATTTCACCGGCGTATTTTAATGAATCTCACATAACTACGTGGGAAGATTCGCAGTTGTATGTGTAATACACTATACCTATGTTGCATATGGCAAATGTGAGTCCTCGCCCAAGTGAAAGCTTTATTTTACATTACCACTTGACCACTTCACACGAAATCCTATGAAAATCCCGCAAGTGAAATAAATGTCGCTTTACAATCATTTCTCAAGTGCCAAAAGCTGTGTTATTATTTTTACTGAACTTCATTTGGCTATGATACTTTCGACTGTTAAGTTTAGAACTTAAAAATAGAGGTGATAATAGTACTATTTTAATTCGAAAATTACGTTAATCAAATACGGTGAACTTATTAATTATTTACTAGAGGAAAGATGTAATCGAACGTTTGATGTTAACGATATGGTCTACACATGGTTTGCGCTCTTAAATGATTAATAGAATGTGCAATTAGAGCCCATTATAGATCGCGTTAGAAATGTTTGATGTTTGTTTGAATAATGACAACTCGGCTAAAGTCGTCGTATCTTAAAAAATGTATATGAGGTTAAATATGGTTGTTTAAGGTCATAGTATGAAACACATTTAAAATCAATTAACATTTTATTTAACCCGAGTAAAAAATTAACAAAAAAAAGTTTTACTCGTCTGATCGTTATTTAATTGAAATATGATAATATTTTGTGATAAATAAAAAATAAATCTACGTACACTACAAAAACAAGCGTCACATTTTGAGACATTTTTGATAATTGAGACGCGGAAAACGTCTTAAAATTGAATAAATGAGACATATTTAGTGTCTCAATCATCAAAAATGTCTCAAAATGAGACACTTGGTTTTGCAGTGTAATCATCAAAACTTTTATGTGTTTATTAGTTTATGAAAATATGATCTGAAATTGATATGTACTCAAAATAATATGCTGACTTTGAAAATTATTAAAATATGAGACAATGTCTGTCTCATTTTTTAATAATTATATAATATATTTAAATTTAATAATTATATTATGTTTTATTTAAATCATTATTTGATTTAAAAATAACGTTATATTGTAACAACTAATAAACAAGTAAGAGTTACGATGGTTATGTAGATTTGTTTTTTAGTCGTACTAAAATATTGTAAATTTGTAAAACAAATTTTTACTCGGGAAGTCATGTAAAATTTAATTTACATATTTAAATAAAATCTAAATATGGTTAGACTTATATTAAAGTTTTCTAAAAATATTCATAATACATTCTATTTAATTTGCATACTCACAGTGCAATTTAAGGAGAAGGATTTTGATTTTGCTAATTAATTAAATATTCGCCAAAAATCACGACTTTTCACGTCATACTTCATTAATTAATTAAGATGTTTGGTCAAATGCATCGACAAAATTTAATATCATATTTCATCAAAGCACAAAAAACGCCATTGTCCAATAACGTGAAATTGAAAAACACAAATCACATGACAGTTATATAATTCCTGAATGAAAAAATGACACCAATATAAATCCTTCAATCATTTACTCTGAGACTTAGCGCCAATGTAAAATAGTAATTCGCACATTTGAGCATTCATTTCTTTTGAATGAGAATAGAACATGTAAATTCTCATATCGACATTTAGTCGTAAAATTTACATTGCAAAAGTCTATTTATATATATATATTGTAAATATATGTATATACTCATCTGGAGTAGTCGTAAAGTAAGTTACGGGGGTAAGATGGCAGATTGCCCCAGTGGGATAGGGATAGATCTGAGTCGTGCTGCGTAACTGTGGGGTCAGTGATTCAATAAAGCGGATAGCACACAAGAGAGGAACAAGTTGGCAAGTACAGCTGATTGCTGGAAACCATCCAAGAATCCTGTCTAAATGTAGACTGCCAAAGATAGGTTCGGACTATGCCCAGCCGCGGAACAAGTTAACACTATGTCTAAAACAATTCATCGCTGCTTTATATATAGGTATTGTTTCTTTTGACTGGTCGCGATATCAGGAGATATTCATCTTCGAATGATTGGAAGCAGTTGAATAGAGAACAATACGGGCTGCTCGTAACCATAGACTGTCGACTCTATTTGACGTGCATTTTTCATGTTCATTTCCAATTTTAGGCATAAATTTGAAAGCTTAATTATTTAGTTTATAATGTTTATTTATTCTTTCAGAAGAACATTTTTATTTAAAACTTTTCTAAATGAAACAAATTAAAGAACTGCTTTTATTTTAACCAAATTTTGTATTAAACATTGAACAGATGAATATGAAAAATAACTAAGATAATTGATAATAATATGTTGGATGTTGAAGAAAAATAATAAAAATATAACAAATATAGGTAAAATCTAAGGACGAGAATGTTCAAGTCTTGTCACGCTATTTTTCGTTCGGATTGATCATCTAATAGAAAGATTGAGGCTTTTCCAATCGAAACAAGCAGACACATACAAAGTAAGCAATAATTCGTTTCATTTTTACTTTTTCCATCTCTGTGTCAATATTAATATACGTGATAAGAAGAAACTACGACAAAACAAAACTCTAGTGGTAACAAATAACAATTTCTAGTAAAATAAAATGAACGAAATTGTTATTTATTGCGCGAAGAAAAATAACTAGTTTGAAATAGAGATTAATTTATTTTTATGTTATACATATATATATGGACTCACAAATTTTCTGTTTAAACAAATGCTTCATTTGATTAATTATTTTTAATTTTGAAATGTTTCTCCTTTTTATACAAATAGTTTTGTTATTTTGAATGAATACAATTAAATATTAATCTAAATGTTCTCATTTCCAATAAAGGTTAAAATGTCGCTTTTGATGAAAAAAGTTGTACAAATATCCCTTTCTGCAAGTGAAATAAAAGATATCCGTTTACAGGAAAAGTTTGAAATATCTGCTTTATTGTGCAAAACTAAAGATATTCTTTGTTGTATTAATTTAAAATGAATAGAAATGTAGAAATTAATATATTATAAAAGTTCGTTTGTGCAATGTTTTTTAGTATAAAGAAAGAATAAAATGCGTGCTTTGAATAATTAAAATTTATAAATAAATAATAATTAAAAAAAATAAATAAAATTTATAAATTTTGTTGTTTCAATTACAGATATATGTATAATCAATAAAACCATTTTATATAATGAACCCCAAGTACTTGCTCTGTAGCAATTTGAATTTACATTTATATATGAATCTATTTTTAATTCGCTTTCTGAAATATTTGTGTAATTTATGTATTTCATAGTATTATTGTAAAATAGATATATTAAAATTATTACCAAGTTCACCTTTTCATCTTCCAATACAATATTACTTTTCATTTGAGTTATGTTACCGCAACATTTTAATTTACATTTTAATAGAAATTAACATTTAATTGCGAAATTTCGTAGTACAATATTAATTAAAAAAGTTCTTTTTGTATTGTTCAAGTTTGTCTTCAGCATATTTTATATTCGCTTTAATTAAAACCAGATAATTTCATATTGTCAATTTTGTTTAATGATATAAAAAAATTATGAATATACATTGATCTGCTCCACTGTATTATACAGTCTGCAGTATTCGATGCTCGTTGAAAGGCGATTTTCAGCAAAACCAGATGTTTTGTGTAGTATATAAATCGTAGAAGTCTGTTGCGAGTGAAATGAAAACGATCTTGAAAAAGATCGAAAAAAGCACGGATTGGATGGCCAGTCATTAAACACTTATTATTATAAAACGCAGCAAAAATCAATGTGTACATACAAAAGTGATTGAACATTTATTCGAGCGTTTAGGTAAATGCAGAAATATCTGTAAATTATAATGACTTTGAATGGAAACACTTCCGCAATATTCCCTTCGTCTATATAAAATATTTATCTTTTGTTTTTCTTTTTCATTTGGTTTTGTTCAGCAAATTGATCTAAAATTATTGAAATAATTTAGCTTAATGTACAGAGGTACTAAGAATATTGTAGTCGACCTAAAAAAATAATTGAAATATTTAATTATATGTTAATAATTTAATATGCTTCTATCCAATGCCTCTCAATATACAAGAGAAATAAAAACACCTGACCAAGATGAGTTCAAGAAAAAAGTCCGATCATTGCTTTGCCCAATAGATTTTTTTAATAACATAAAGACCTCTTACTAACAAAATATAAAATAATATGATAATAAAAATAATATTAAAATATAATCTCGGGAGATAAAAATTCGTTTTACGATGGCTTACCGAGATTTATCTTTAATTTACCTTCAACAATTTCATATTTATTATATATATTTTTTTTAATAAATCGATATTGAACACATCTCTATGACGAAACACATGATTTGTGCTTCATCATAGATTATGCACGACTGAAAAAATTTTAATCGTTTCATTAATTTACTTGTTATCAAACTCGTTATTAATCCTTCACTAATACTAATTTAATACGCACATCCATACATTATATTGAATTCATATCTAAAATTCGTAAAACATATTGAAATTCAGTGCAATATCTTGATACAAATAGAAGATAGAAAAAATAATTAAAAATAAGTTTTTTCGAAGAATCAAACTTGAATCTTATAAAAAATGCGCATTTTTGTAAAATGAAAACTTTTCTGTATAACGAAATGAAAAGCGAAAAATCGTTTAATTGCATAATGAAATTTGACATAGAAAAAAATAACTAATCAAGTACAAACAATTCCGAAAAAATGAATATTTTCAAATTAACCCGCCGTTGGTATCGCTATGAGGGAATCCCCGCATAAAAAAATAGCAAAAAAAAAGACAGCAAAAATAACGATACTAACGAAGGGTTAATGCAAAATTCTACTATTTATTGATTTATGTTACATATAATTTGATTATATGACATATATAGTAATCTGTAAAAGCGTAGATTTGATTTTGGCGTAACTGAAAAACTTTTGTAAATCTATTGAAAAGATTAGAGCTGAATCGTTGAGAATCGACTTTCTTATACCACGATTAAGACAAGATTTAGATGAAAAGTTTTGTATCGCGCGCAAACTGGCTCGAAATTCTGATTCGTGAACTGATTTAATTGGTCCATTTATTTTCACTCATTCAATTAAGAGACGTAAAATAATTTTCCTTCTTGAATCCTTAAATTTTAATTTATATTCGATACCAAGTTGGAGAATACGAAGTCGAAAGATAATTGAATGCGATTGCATTTTAAATGTCTCGCGTTGTAATGTGAAGAAGTTGTCTGATAAACAAACGTATTTAAAAGTTCATCGTGTCTGATGTTCACTCGCTGATAAAACTTCGACATTTGCTGAAACGTAAGATTCTCATAGCAACATCAAATGCAAAATTATGAAAACTTATGAATATTCTCATTTTTCTATCTCTTTTTTAAATGAAAATCTACAATTTTTGCTAGAGATTCTCAATTACTTATAGAAAAAACAAAAATTATATACCTTAACAGACATTTGATGCTGTGTAAATGTGCTTGAAAGCGGTTTGCGTTACCAGAACATCGTTTCACAGACGTTTGCTTTTCAAACGCGAAGTAAAATTATCTTGTTCTAAAAAGAAATGCAACTTTTTTAATGGATACAAATATTATTAAAGTTTTTAATCGTTATAACTTTTAATAAAACAAGTTATATAATATTTATCATTGTATAATGTTTAACATTTTTGTTATATTTTATAAAAAAAAAAACTATTTTACTTTCTATAACAACATTTTTGCAATACAATTTTATTTATTATAAAAGCAAGTTGTCTTTACATTTTGTATGTTAGAAGCATGCAAAAAAGTGTTTTTTTTGGGGGGGGAGGGTGTCATAAAATCGAAGCCACGACTTTTCTTGAGAAACAGGGGTAGTGTATGGGGGACGAAAACATTGTAGTATTCGATATTATCTGCAGAATAAATGGTTTCATTCAAGTCATTCTTACAGTGTGTATTGTGATCTGAATCACAAGGCGAGATAGATATTTCTAACATTGGTTGAAACGGCCAGACATTGCAAAGTTTCGTGGTTGAAAGCTCAGTGCTGAATACCGACTGCTCTGCTGATTTTCTGTATTTTCGTTATGGCCTCTAACAGTTTTCCTTTTTTATTTATACTTTCTCATTTAGATCAACTTGATATCATTCAAATCTGTTACCTGCAAACAGTGAATTGCAATATAAATGAACAAATAAAATCTTCGATTACAGTAATGAAACTTTAGGTCGGACAGTTAAAATTAATGCTCCAATTTAACACGTCAAAATGATGCTTTGTCTATTCGGTCAGATGTTGTTAGGTATAAGATGATTTATTTACATTCATGGAATTCATATTCATATATGTATGTTTCAAATATGTAAATGTAATTTAACTAAGTTTAGAATTGTTCTGACTGAAATAGTCGATGCGTGTTTTCCAAGTGTTTGTTATAAAATACTAACACCCTTGCACGGAAAGCAAAATCGAGGAAAAATAAGTTGACGAGTAATGCTTCCATTTCTTGATTTTGGAAAATGATATAATAACAAAAAATAATCTTATAAATGCATCAATTTAAAGATTTTATTTCATTCAAGATTATAGATATAAAATATGATCATATGATATAATATAATAATGTTTTATAAAGAAAAAATAAGGTGGAACCTTCGAAATAAACATAATATGATACAATTTTAAGCTCGTTAAAACGATGCGTTGTGATTGAATATTAAAATCTTGGGTCTCAAAAAAAAATCCTTTGACGCTTGAGAATTTGTATGTTGATTATATGTCAATCTTTTTTTAATAAACTCTTAACAAAAAATATATAATACAATTATATAAACTTATTTTTCCTTCATTTCGCTTTCTGTGCGGATACACATTTGATTGTATCCGTACCTATATCAATATTTTCGCATAAAATGTATAAAATCACTCATTATTGAGAAATGTATGTATATGTTATACTGACATATTAAAAACAGAAATGTTAAATTACATTGCATTGAAAGTGAAATAAAGCTTTCATAGATATTTTTTTATAACATTCTTCTTCTTCTTTATTATTATACTAATATAAAAAAATACTGTAACATATAAAAGAATATATATATGTATTATAAATAAATCTTAAAAATTAATGGTATTAAATTATCAGAACTTTTTATCTTTATGTAGATATACTTTGAAAAAATGATAATTCACTTTTATCCGTAGTAAAGTTTCCTTACATTTTACATACATTCTTAAAATGTCTCATATTTTTGAAAAACATTTTCTTAATTATATGCGGTTGGAAGATTCAAAATTGAAACATTAATTATAGTATAAAAGTTGATTTGAAGTATGGCATCAGAATGATTCTATAAATTTGCAAATATACAAATAATCTCAAAAATTTCCCTTCATTTAAAACATTTATTTCAACTGATATGTTATAAACAAGAAATTATATTTTGAGGTAATTTTATATTGATAGTAACTAATAATGATTATTACAGTTTATTAATAAACATATGTTTTTACAAATCCATAATAATTATATTTTATATTTTAAGTAAACATTACATTTAAGTAGTGTATGATATTCATATTTCATTAATAATTGTAAATAAATTCATTTTAATTATAATCAATGAAGAAAATTTCTAATTAATGTATAACATTATAAGCATTAACAGAAATTAGTTTTCGTAGAACTCAAATTTGAGAAAACCTATATTTATAATAGAGTTTTATATGTATTAATAATATACAATTAAATTAAATAATTAATTAACTTAAATTGATTGATTAGAAATGTGAAAATATTGTCACATTATTATTATAATTTTAGTTTGTTTCATTCATTTCTTGTTGAAATATTAACATTTGTCATTGCAGGAAGTATTGTCCAACTCTTTGCAAATTTCTTCAAAATTATGTGATTTTTCATTTTCAGAGTTTTTCTGCTTGTCCATTATTTCCATGGATTTCATATGATTTCCAGTTAAACCATTTTTTCGAAAAGGATCTGCTTCTCCTGGTCGAATTTTACGTAGCTGAGATATATAGCAGGACATTCGCCGTCTTTTGCGAGGAGGTTGTGTTGAAATAGGCCGACATAGAGGACGGCCCTGTCGCAGTAATCGACGACATAATGCTGCTGGTCTGCCACATCTTTGAGCGTTATGTTGTTGAAACAGGATCTGAAATTACAAAAGTAAGTTAATTATATTATAATTAAATCACATTTATAAGAGATCTTTGAATTATAAAGAAATTTAAAAAATTCAAAGAACCTTATAAGACGTATTTACATAATAATATTATTTAAAATGTTATGTAAATGAATTCTATAATATTATATTTTTTTTAATTAACAACTGAAAGCATTAATGGAAAACAAGCTTTTAATTTCTAAGAATTTTAAAGCAGAAATATCATAAAAACAAATATGCATTCAATTACACGTAAAAAATTCAAACAATAATAAATGGAATATGCAGAATATACATTGAAATGAGCAATGGTCATTTTAGTAATTGAAATAAACATTAAAAGTATTATTAAAAAACTGTTCAACATTAATTAATGAAAATTAAAACATGAGTTATATTGTACAAAATACAATTATTAATTTTTAAGTAAATTCGAGTCGTTATTTTTAGCATAAAAAATGAATTTCAAAGCATTTACGGTTATCATTTTTTTATAAATATGGTCTGCTATATATACAATATTAAAAGGATTTTGCAGTGCTATAGTCACGGAGTTAGAGATTTTTTAATTTACACAGTTTAATTATATAATTATCAAAATTAATGAGTATAGAACGACACTTTATTTATGGGATAATGTTTAATTTGTAAGACCTGATTTTGACGTAATCTGAAAAAAACCTTAAAAACGAGAACTCAAATAAAAATGTCAAATTAATTCTAGTAATATTCACATTTACCTTTTAAAATAAATTAAAACAATGAGAAAATCAATTTACAATCTTAGAATTTAATTTTAATATTCAGAATAAATGCAATTTAAAAAATCTATAATGTCGGTAAATAGTGTTTTGATATCCTCTTAAGTGTTTAATTAAATTTTTACTTTGTTGGTACTAGTATATTTTTAATTACTACTTTCTATTATTTTTTATATTTAATAAGAGATTAAACTTAGCTGATATAAATATATATTTACCTCATACATGAGATTCCTTGTCGAATATATCTTGTTATTATAAAAAAGAAGAAAAGCTCTTTGACAATGTATTTTCAAAGATTGTCAACTTTCAAATAACTCTGTAGGACTTGACGTTTTATGAAGTAATCTCAGTGGTGGATACTGCTTTATCGACTTACCAACAGTGGTATATACACATTGTTTTTATTATATTAGTAAACAATTTATCTAATCATTATATTTTTAACCAGAGATGGGCAAGCCTATTATTCAATTAAACCATATATTTAATAATTATTAAAAATAATACAATCAAGTAGTAAAAAATTGCATATTTATCTTATAAAAAAGGACTGTCTTTAACTAAAAATAGAGGTACCATAGTTATTATTAGTAAAACAAGTGAAAAATATGAATTTTAATTGAGAAAGTAATTGAATTTTTAATTAACCATTACTTTTGTAAATAAATTTAAATTATAAATTCAAACTTAGCAAAAGTAAGATCATAAATAGAATTATTTGTTTATTTGACGCTACAACTTGCCAAATAACAACAAAGTTTTCAATTATTTTCAAAATTTATGATATTTTTCCAATTTTTAAAATTTATTATAAGTAATTGGATAATTATTTTTTTCCATCTCTGTTTTTAACTAATAATTTTTAATATATTTCATTTATATTATTAAATATTTTGTAAAATATATACAATTGTTTATATTTTGCATATGCGCGGTATAGACATATGAGGTTAGAATATCTTGAATTGAGAAGTTTGGTGTATTTGTAGCAGGAAAAATGTGCGTAAAAACAGTTAGTACGTTTATTACTACATTTTACTTTTAATAACAATGAGTCATAACTTCATAGAGCACGGAATAGTCTATTTCTCCGTACAATATGAAGTTGGTACGAGTGCTAAAAAATAATTGGCGAATTCGGAAACTAAGAATATTTTGTATTAAAAAAGGACGCACTTGTGTGACTTGAATTATCTATCTTTTTTAATACAAAATATTCTTAGTTTCCGAATTCGCCAAATAACAATTAATGATTAATTAATATTCAAATATTTAACATTTTTCTATAAAAATTCATATTACTCTTTTTGGAAACATCAGTA
Organism: Gryon sp. ZL-2020; assembly: GCA_022817425.1. NCBI lineage: Eukaryota > Metazoa > Arthropoda > Insecta > Hymenoptera > Scelionidae > Gryon > Gryon sp. ZL-2020. The sequence goes on along the minus strand of JABFPJ010000606.1, from coordinate 13,617 downwards.
ACAACAGTTTCATATGTAACAATAGTTATATGATTTATATAACTATTATTGTGCAATATATATATAAAGATACATTTTATTTGCTAGTTTTGTTAGTTGTTGTTTGTTTTTTTACAAACATCAGCAATAAAAGTTTTATTTACAATAATAGTTATACGAGTTGTATAAATATTATACAATATATCTGTGATGTTGAGGAAAAAACACTTATGTGTATATGGAATCCCAATATATATTACTAATTTCTGCTCAATACCACAGATATAAAAATGCATTTTATTTGTTTTTACTTATTAATATTTTATTTCTAAAAATTTTGAAATAAAGCTGTAGAATAAATCAAGTTAACAATTTTATTAAAAATTAATTTTATTACAAACTTTAAACGATTCTTGGAATTAATGCAAGTGACCTACCCAGCAGCCGGAACCATATTAAAACGTATTTATTATTTTCATTTTGTATACCGTATTTGTAAATTTTTATATTAACTTTGTACAAAATCAATACGTTATAATACATGAGGTTTATGCTTTAACAAACTAATTTAAAACATATTAATGATAACATTAATATATCCGTATTTTATGATATCGCAAAATTGTTTCTTATATGTATTATTACTTTACGAGACAAATTTTGACATATATCCTGTTTAACGGATATCATTTATTCTATATATTTTACTTTGAATACAAAAATGGACAGAAACGGGATTTAATCGTATTAAAATTTTTAATACGTCTTAATATGGTTCCGGCTGCTGGGTAATTTCTTATTTTTATTTATTTCTAATTTAAATTACATTACTAAATATATTTTTTTAGAATGTATTTTTATTTATATTTGTGTTGTATTAATTTTCATATAAATTAATACAACACAAATATAAACACACACAATGATTATGAATACATTTGTTAAAGCTAATTTAAAGTTAAAGCGAAGCTAAAATCTTTGGCATATATAGATAATTCTTTAACAAGCGCTAAGAAAGTTTTTTAGAGTACCTAAAATGGCTTCACTATTCTCATTATCAATTGTTTTAGGTATTAATGTTATTAGTTAATAACAATACTCATTCATAAAAGGCGTATACTACTTTATTGATAAAATAGATATAGTCTAATATGCGGAGAACTCGTCTCTTTCATATGAACACACATATGCAGACATAGCGAACTATTAGGGAGCAAAGATATGCATTGCACTGGTATTGCGATGCTTGGAATGTTTAATACCCGTATAGCGACACGCTATAGATGAGTAGACTCAGCTTTGGAATAAATCTCGCTAGTTCATTGAATGCACAACTAAGTTTTATTGGTGCCAAACTTTCATCCATTTTGTCACATAGACATTGAAATATATATATTCAATATATTACATAACTGTAATAACATCTTATAACAACATCAAAATGATATTCCTATTAAAGTTATCTTAATTTACTTAATAATTCTGACAAAACAGTTTGTAAATTAATTCATATTAAAATTGATATTTAGAATAGTTAGAATTGATCATAAGAATTGTTCGAAATTATAGCATTCCTTAATTAAATGATATAAAAGGAAATATTTATTTAATATTAAACTTTATATTATTTTAAAATAATAAAACTTCAAAAGTAAATGTACATTTATGAAATAAAATTATTAATAAACATCATGGTTTATAAACATATTACTTTTAATTTAAAGTTTTCATTGTACTTCAAGATTTTACTTACTCAAATATATTTAGTTTAATTTTATTAATGAATGAATGAAAATATGGAATTTTTAATATACTGATTATTTGTTGTGAATATTAAAAGTTATAACAAGAATTCCATAAGCAAATGTTGTGAGAACTCTTAATATTGCATTTAATCTTTAAAAGAATCAATATACCTTCTTAAATTCAATTTCAAAATAAATATTATATTAAATATCACTATAAATGTTTACTTTTGGTAGTTATTTGTTTTCTGAAATATTCTCTTTCACTAAGTTCAGACTTTTGCTGTACAAAATTTTATTTGTTGCATTGATTTGCGGTTCAAATTGCTAAATTGTTTTTACAGATACCAGCTGTCAGGTCCATTGAAAATTGCAAAGCATTTGGAATTTAATTAGAAGGAAAATTACTATAATTGACCTACAAAAATTACCAACATTGAAAGCACTTTTTATTGATTTGTAATGCTACTTTGATTTCTTTTTTTTTCCTAATTTGAATTCAATGTCGATTCTCACAATTTAATCGTTTTATTACAATAACGATTTTCCCATTTCAAACATATAACGATTCCCAATTATTGCGTATCTCCTATTGCCTCTCAAGTTAGTGGGAAAACACGTTCGACGTAATGCGGATAATTTTGTCCGTTACATGAAACCTTTGTGACGTATTCAATAATACTGGTTGTGTACTTTGATCTATACTCTGGTCCACCGGAGAGCCATTTCATTTTGGAGGGATGTACTTCTAATGTTTCCTTGTGTTTTCGGTAAGTCTCACTTATATGTCGGGGAAATTTATGGAAACAACCGTCTTTATTACCGCCGAGTTTTTTTGGAAATGGAACACAGAAGTGACTCTTTGTTATTTTGATCGGCCTTTGTTCGACTGGGCGAACATATGTTGGTTGAGGTTTTTTCACAAAGTAGGGGTTCGGACCAAAGTACTCCCGTGGAGCTGAAGTCAAGTAGAACTTTGGAAGCTTTGGAACTTTGGAACCTTCTGTTTCTGTAGATGGAAGATATTTGATATGAAATTTGGTTATTAAAAAATCATGCGAAATAGAAATATAATGGATGTAATATTGATTAAACATTTTCAATTAATGAAGAAATAATTAGATTGTTTCAGATCGATTGTGTTACAAGAATATGTAAATAAATATTATTTAACTAAATAATATATTTTATTTATACATTGAACATAAATGTATAAATGAAAGATTGTTACTTATTAATTAAAAAGGGTTATGTTTTAATGAAACAAAAAATGTATATATTTTTAAAATTGCAGCTTGAAAATGTTCCATATCCATACAAATATTAAATATTGCTAAATTATTTAATGTTTTGTTTCATTTACCAAAAATGATATGTAAATGTAAATTTCATTTACAAACATGACATTTATTTTGTATTTTATTCAATTTATTGCAATAATATGAATAAATAAAAATATTGAAAAATACAGAAAATACAGAAAAATTGTTTATTTTAAATATAGTGTTTATTTTATCTATACAAAAATGTATAGATTATCGAATTCATATTTGCTTTTTATTATTAAAACATAAAAATAATACTTAAAGACTCACTTAACATTATTGTAGTAATCATAAATAATTCTATAAAAAAATAATACATAACTATGAAGTAAATTGAGCTATTTTTTTGTTATTTTATGATATTCTCTATTTTGTTATTAACACTCGAGAATTTATATTTTTCACTTTTAAATAAACACAGCATATCATATTTCAAATAATCTAAAAGCGAAACAAAACCGATAAACTAACTTTCTCCGCTGTAGAGTCCACTTTCGTACGGCTCGTGAACATACTTTGGATAAGGATTAAAGCAAATATCTGCGTAGCCGGGTCCGCCCAATGGATTAGGTTTAATCTTGAAATTTGGTGGTTTATGTTCAGTTCGTTTTCTTTCGCGACGAATGCTTGGATTGAAACGCTCGGGTTGCTTACCAATGCAACCAAACCAATCGCCAGGCGTTGAATGAAATTTAGCAGGAGATGAAGGTATTATGGCACGCTTTAATAATTTTCCTTTCTTTCCTTCTGACTTGTTCTATCAATAAATAATCATACGTAATGATATACTACAAATACATAAAGTTGAAAAAGTTTTTACTTGATAAATTCTGCCACTGAGCGAAATCGAAGCAGTTACTATAACTAACTACAGAAGTTAAAAATCAGCAATAGTTTAATGAAACGAAAAAATAAGTTAGTTCAACTGATAATTCCAGTTAAATAAATAGCATAACAAACTGTCACAATGAAATATACTAGTTTCTTAGTTGAAGCTACTCTTTAACGGCAATTTCAGTTGTTACCAGGTAACAACTAGAATTTTTACAGTAAATCCAACTGATGTTCATTATTAACTTTTACCCATTTAATCAGTTGAAAAAAAATTAAACATAACAAAAAAAAAGATGAATTATTTTCATTTCTAAGTAATATATATATAAACATTCGAAATACTTATAACTACTTTTTAGTTCATAAAATATTATAATACAGTATGACAAATTATATATAAAAAATTAAAGCTATTATATTTTGTTTTAATCCAACTGACAAAAATTAGTAAATCTTACTGATATCTTCAATTGAAATACTGAGTTCATTGCTAACTATGTCCGCTAACAGTATCGGCAGTTGCACTATATAAAAGCAAGTGTTTTGTTTTTGAAACATTTTATAGCAGCTTTTAAAACGTTTAGAAGTGTTTCCAAATTTTCACCTATCTTTTTATAATGGGAAACACTTGCGCATGTTTCAAAATTGAAACACTAGTTTTTACAGTGTGAACTAACAAAATAGTAAGAATATTTGTCCTCTGTGGGAGAATAATTAAAGTAAAATTGGAAATTAGATATAAAGTAAATTGAAATCTTTCTGAAAATAATTTTACCTCATTTAAAGCTTCACCGACAAACAATCTTTTAAATTTGGTATCAAATAAACCGCTTGTTGGACCAGTAACAAACCTTTTTTTCAGACGAACAAATTTGCGTTTTGAGGGTTCGTAAGAATCAAATGATAAAGGCACAGGATCATGGAAGTATCCTTATATAAATAAATCAGTTATTTTCATTTTTGTTATTTTATAGAATACCTAAGATAAAAGTTACTTATGTTCAAGAATCATTTTTAATTATAATTTCATATACTTGATTATATTATTGTTTACCTATGCGATCAAGATCTGCTTTGCCAAAATGTCGTCCAATTTCTGCGACTTTCTTCGACATAGTTAGGTTATTGTATTAACAAACTATCAATAAAAATTATAAATGATAATTGAGATTTGCTGATTTTCAATTTATATAACATTATTTTAATGATATGATGACCAACTATAAAACAGATGACATTTTCTTTTCAAATCGATAAAAGTCTTTAAAATTTAACAGCACCGAAATAAAGAGATAGAAAACATCTGAAGTGCAAAAAGCTTTGGAAAGAGAAATTTAAAGCTGCAAACGTCAAACGTCTTCGATGCATTACTGCGATTTACAGCTTCTAAATTTTGCTTTCGTACAGTATTTTCGTTTATTTGTATTTACTTATGTTGATTTCCGCATAAATATACATAATTTAATAATATTTATTTAAGAATCTTACGTATTCAAATTAAACAATATTTTAAATATAAAAGCAAAGGTTTTTTGAAAATAAAATATTATATTCGTAATTTAAAAAAAATTTAAAAAGAAATTTTACATTTTTCTTTTTTGTTGTTCCAATGTATTTATTTTATAAAAGGTTTGGAAAACGGTTTTTAGAAAATGTACTAATTTATTGTTGAATCTTTAATTTATTTGTACTTATACTTTGATGTTGTTGTTTTAATCTGTCGGAATTTTGGTCGACATCAGTAATTCTACCAGTTAACAGACGTTGATTCTCGAATCGAATCTCCGAAGAGACATGGTTTTGCAGTTAACCCACTTTTCTTCCTAATGAGTTGTTCCTCATGAGACTACATCAACGTCAGGATCGTTGACTCTTCAAGTCTTTGCCTAGTATTATAACAATGAGATGTTAAAGGTTGTCTAAACGATTTGTCTTAATCAGTGCTAAACACTGCAAAATGAGAATAAAAGATAATTCTGACTTATTGACTCAAAAGCTGCACTTTAATAATTGAATAGTAAAGGATTTAGTCATGTATTCCCTTCAGGTCTTTATTCATTTCGTAAAGTGAAAATTAATAACATAAAATAAATAAATAAATATAATAAAAAAATTACAGATTTTATTATTTTATATTTATATTGTAATATTTTAATTTATTTATGTATAATTAATAAATATATGTACATTGTAAATATATATAATATTTTGATAATATACATATTTTATTATTAATCATACATTTTGACATCGTGTTCGAATTAATAATTAATAAGTGATAATATTAATAATTATACTTATTAATTATTAATTCATACTATCGATAGCAAATATTTATGCCATTTAATTATGTCTTTGGAATAAATAGAAATGAAAAGAAATATTGCAACAGATAAATTATATTACAAAACTTCTGCATTTGAACAAACAATAACCATTGACCACGTAGTTGATATAATTTTTTGACTATAACAAATAGCAGTTATCGACTAAAATAATATGATCGACGAATGTGAATGTGTTATGCAAATTAACGCTTGTGCGAATATAGGTTGCATGAAAATTTGCATTGATTGGAAAATATAAAATAGCAAATTGCGTTAACAAGTATCGGGCGCCGAAATTCGTTATTAGCGCACAATTTTATTCGATAAATAATCGTTTTACATTTTCGTTATCGTATTTAATTACGATACTTCGACATTATCAAGTGACGAGTCGCGATAATAATATCCGTCCTTCTTTATTCTCGTTTCTCGGCTAACGTCGATTGATCTTCTTTTGTGTGTTTCACTTTTGCTTGTGTTTTCCGGCCGATTTTCAATTTAGTTTAAATCTTAGAAGTCAGGTGATACCAATTCTTATCTTAATGGCTGCTTTCTTACCGCTATCGAAAGTTTAGTTATTATCGTAACGATTCGCGGGACTGCCTTCAGAAAGCGAGAATCTCGCGAGAAAATAACAGACAAAGATAAGAAAACCACCAAATCGGCTGAGACTGGAGACTCTAATGGTCGATAAGAAAAGTGAAATACATACTACTAATCTCATTTGGTACAATTCACGAATAGTTGACAATTTATGTTCTTGTCAAAGTTTTTGTTACTTACTTTTTTGTCTCTTGACATTTCATTATATACCAGTTTTATGATGAAAAATTACCTTCAATACTATAAAAACTGCCATTGTTAAAGTCACTATTTAAATAATCATTTTTAGTTTTTAGTTCTCTCGGTAAAAGTGTACCTTGGATTATTATTTTTTTAAACTTTTAACTTGCAAAAAAGAAGAATAAATAAAATTTATTTCGAATAATGGTTGGAATTTAAATGAACATTGTGCAGACGAAAGTCTATTTTCATTGAATTGTTTGAAAAAGATAATAATTTGCAAGAAAAATAGCGTTACACCAAAGAAACGAATTAAGTAAACACATCTAATAATCTAAAATGCAAAAATTTATGGTGATTTATGACAAACTTTTTTATTACAATCATTCAACTGCAACGACGCTTTTCGCTATAGAAGGGAAGCAAAATTGTTCAGCGGCAGAAAAACCTTAACTCGATAATGATAATGAAATTAAAGACGCGAGCAAACAAATGACTAGAAAGCTTTGCAAAATATGAGCGTCATTTTTAAAATTGTTTCGCTTTACGGATTAAGTGCCTCGCGGTCAAACGGTGTACTTCGTGCATTAAAGCTGCATAATTGCGAGCTACCTACAACGTTACCAAGTGAGTCAACATTATTCAACTTACAGTACACATTGCGACCACGTGAATCCCAAGTCTTCGTTAATAGGAGAAACGCAACGGAATGTTTAACGAAATGAAAATGAAATTATCATTTTAACGAGGATCCCCCTTTTTGCCAGTTGCATTTAGTATATACGCAAACGTAGCTCGTTTAAAAATACGACAAGCTTAGTTTTAATTTTCACCAAACTGGAAAATCAATCTGAACATTAAATAGGCCTTTGTTATTTTATTCTCGACATGGGAGCTTTAGTATGCTTTACGTAAATCTGGCCAAAGTGTGATGCAATTTGTGGTTAGAATCTCAGTTCAAGAGATTCGCCTAAGTGCAGGTCTATATTAGATTGACTATTTCGAATTTTGTATTTATGAAATGAAATGGAAATTTCAGTTATTTTTAACCAAATCAACTTAGACAGTTTAATTTATAATGTTGAAATCTTGTCTAGTGCAAGAACTAAGGCCAATATAATGCTTTAACATATTTTCTTGCGAATGAATGTTTCGCAGCTACAATGTGTCGAAAGGTCCTTTATCTTTTTCGACAAAATAGTGCAAACGTGAAGGAACTCAATTTTTCCGATCTTATTCGCCGATAGCTCAAAGTAACCTAAACAGAAGTACTGAAGAATTTGAAAAGAAAACGAGCCCATTTGTAAAGCTAGAACAGCTGACTACTAGCAATTTCGACACTAAACGAAACTATATGTGAGTGGTGCAATATTTACTGGAAATATAAACCTATACATATCAACGTCAAACAATTATTTTTTATTGTTATTTCGGAAAAGAGTGACATTTCTAAAGCTTATGAAATTGGTTTTTCTTCTTTCAATTTTCAACTGGAATTATTGTTGGTTTTTTATGATAAGAATTGAAGATAAAGTTTCGAACTTATATTATTTTTGTTTTAGAAATATATTCGCAGAAAAGTATGATATTTGTATCATGATGATATTTGTAAATGTATTGATATTTATTCTGTAGTATTTCTGAAAGCCACTGTTATATTGTATAAATTGTCATTAATTTTGTGTGAAACAAAGATTACTTTAACACGACATCAACCGGTTTATTTATACTCGAGACATTTTAAAATCACTTCTTTGTTCGTTAGAAAATGATATTTTCTTAAACATTATATTACTTAATCTACACTGGTCACAAAAGAAATGCATCACTTTTTTTAGGTCAAAAATTGTCAATTTTTGAATGGCTGTAACTTTTTTAAAAATCAATGAAAAATGATGATTTTTTTAAATGAAGATAAATTTTTGTTTTTTGGTAACCTCTTTCTCCCGCGCCCCTCCAAGCCAACAAAAATAAAAATGTGAAAAATGCATTAAATTTATTAGAATTTTTCTGCAAACATTTTTGTTTGTTTGTTTGAAGGGTCGCGGAATAAGGAGGTTATCAAAAAACAAAAATTATCTAACGGATATAAAAAGAGAAAGAGTTTATTTTTATTTCAGAAAAGGAAGCATCATTTCTCATTGATTTTTCCGAAAGTTACAGCCATTTGAAAATTGGTAATCTTTTCCCTAAGAAAAGTGATGCATTTTTTTGTGATCAGTGTATTTCATTTTTATACATTTTTAAATTAAAATTATATTTAACAATAAGAAACAATATTGCGTAAACCAGGTATAATTTATCAATTTACAAATTCAAACAAGTAAGAAAGGTTAGTGTGTGTTGGATATAATTGAAAGCTGCAGTATTCATCTCTGACATAAGACAAATGAGTGTAATTTTGTGACTGGCTTATGAACAGATTTCTTGAGACGAAGATAAATTACAATTCAATTGGTTCAAGTGTGTTTTTAGAGCACACCTTAGCAAATGACCAGATCTGAAACATTATTTTATTGTCAAACCTATTCCTTCTAATTTAAATAATTTTACTTCAACATCTACAATATGTCTTTTGCAGTGAAAATCAATCAATATAAAATTATATTGCAAATTATAATACAATATCGATTAAGGCTATATTACTTATCTCAGGGTGAATTTAAAGTAACATTCAAACTTTTATCCATGTCTCGCACATCGTCTATTTACATCTGCGAAAGTTCGAGCAAAACATGAGCAACAAACTGAACTAACGTAAAAACAAATCGAGCACTTTTGTTAGCCGCTTTTTTTGTTGCGCAGTACGTGACATTTTACAAAGTTTTCTATACGATCATTAAGAAATCTTTCGGACCACTTTTTTATCTCACCCCCTCGGTTCTTTAGCTTATTTAATTGCTCTCATTATTTAGTCTCGTGGACACTGATTTCGCACGTGTGTTACACGTTTACCAGAGACTTAAGATCATTTATATTTTTTTGTTATCGTTTCGTTTTTTTTTGTGTCGTTTTGCAAACGGAGAACTTCCAATCAGCTTTAAGCGACCTGCGGATGAACTAGGTATCTCTTTTCCTGATGGATCTCATTAAGATGAAATCGTTGCGAGCTCGTTTTCATGAAAAATGTAGCTGCGCTACATATAGAAAGGGAATAGATGCCGTTAGATCCTCGAGATAAGTTTATCACGAACGCGTGAAAGGAAACTCTGAAAAGACGGAGTTAATCTAAATTGTGTAAACACAATGAACGCAGTCGCCGTATTTTGTGCAACGAATATTTGCACGACGCAATTTAATTATGCTTGCAAAATAAAAAAAAAGAAACGAAAAAAGTATAAAAAAAAGGTTGGATAGGGCATGAGAAAATTCAATGAATTCTGTAAATGTATAATTACGCCACGCAAACGGCATGAAACTATCCGAAGACAATCCACAGTGAAATGAATCTGCGTATGGTCGGACGTATTTATTACGTATATAAGTAGTCGCGAAGTTAGTATTATGTTAAATGTAATATGACAGTTTCGATATTGTGCGCGAGCATTTATTTCATTTCGCATGAAAAACTTGATTACAAATTTTAACAAAAGCTATACGGGGGTTTTACTTTTTAGTTATATTATCCAACGCAGCGTATATAATTCCACAATTCCGGCTAATGCGCCTCGTAAATACACACCTTGTATATAAAAGCTTACAATCAAAAACACTTCGCATTAAATGGAAAGTAATCACGATGATCAGATCTACTTTTCCGCAAAAGTGTGATATTATTTTCTCCACTCTTTTTCTTCTTCTTCTTCTTGCAAATTTACATGCTTCTTAATCAGATTAGCCGTGATTACGTTTTCAAGGAGTAGTACGTTGTTATAATTTTTTTATTTCAGTTTAATCTTAACGATAAAGAAAGGTGCGATAGAAAGTTATTTGCACAAAAAAGATAGTTTAGATATAACAAAATTGAATATATACATATAATATTGTATATATACATAAAAATTCATTATTCTTTATGTTTTTTGTACATTGTTTTTGCACACATAAGATAATAGAAATATAATCAAAAAATATTAAGAGGAATAATAGAGGAATTACACTAATGGAACAAAAGAGTTTTCAACTTTGATATTATTTTTTGATATAATAAAAATGACGCTTGATTGGTTCCGTCAATTTAGTAGTCATATTATTAAAACGTCATATTGAAAACTTTTTGCAGACTTTTTCCCTTGTGCATCATTTGTCTCTTTAAATTTGCAACAAACGCAAGCAGAATCTATATCAGTTTCGTTGCAACGTAATGAATTTGTTTATTTTTAAACAAATGCTAGTATATCTGCAAATACGCAATTACCATTCATACGCTGTGATTGAGATAAAGTAAATTAAAATGTAGCACAAATATAAATCTTTTAGCAGCAATCAATAACGTCTGGTTTTAAAATAATATAAATATATATTACATTGTATAAACTTTCGTCAGAAAATGTTTGACGTTAAAAAAAGAAAATAAATATTAACTTATTTTGAATAATCCACAGAATATTTTCATTGTTATTAAAATTTGTATTACGGTTTTTATTTTGTTGGAATTAATTGCCAAATATAACATTGGATAATTTAACATTGGAAAAATAGACAAACGTACTCTCTAAATTTGAAAAAGTGAAAATTCACCTTTTTTGGGTGCATATTTACTTTTTTCAAAAGTTATAGTTCTTGCATTAACAAAAGTAAACTTATAAAAATTATCATCTTTTCTGATAAAAAGTCTTTGAAGCTTGAGAATTATTTTCATAAAAACGAATATATTTATCAGAAAAGATGATAATTTTTATAGACTACTTTGTCAGTGTGTTCACTGAAAAAGTGAATATTCACTTATTGAAAAACTCAAAAATAACTTATTTAGAAAAATTGAATTTTAACTTATTGAAAGAGTGAAAAATTTTTTATTATTAAAATAATGTTCTTTCATTATATTAGGATTATGATAAAAAACTAGTATGTTATTATTGAGATCATACAGTTTCAATGTTATATAAAAATAATTATTAAATAAAATAAATGTTAAACTCATAATATTTTGAAACTTTGTATCATTTATTATGTGTAAAAAAGGTATTCAAATAATTTTAAAATTTTAGTTAGAATTTTTTAGCTACGAATTTGTGATTTACAGTTTTTAGTACATTTTACTTGAAAAAGTGTAAAATATTTAAAAAATATTGGAACCTCATATATGATGCGCTACTTTACGATAGTATTACTTTAAGGGGAAAAAACTACTTGAAATTGACAAGATTGTCTCATCTACTATTAAAATTGAAAGATAGATACTTTTTCAAGGATTGATACTTGAAGGGTGTGTGTGTCATTACAGTGGATGTCACTCAGTGGGTCAACACGTCGACAGGGAATGTCCATTACTTCATTAAACTCGGGTCATTGCAAACGGCTCCAACCACCACCAATTGACTAACAATAGCTACATGCAACACTATGCATACATGTGCATATCATATATGTCATCATTTCTGCTTACACAAAGACTTTACAACCGAAGTCAATTTTTAGTCAACAATTTCATTCACCTTGTTTACATTAATATGCATTACGAAACGCATTTTGATATGGCGCCAAAATTAATTACTGATTATCTGAATTTGCTCAGTAAAACGGAAGTATTTTAAATAAGAGGAATCAAAAAGTTAAATATGTTCGTGTGTGTTAATATGTAATACGAATAAATGCACATAAGTTTAATCGATTAATTACAGTTTCGAGAATTTTTGGTGAATCTTTCGAATGTATGTATAAAGGAACTTTTAATTTGAATATAATGCAAAATAATGTAGCATCAATATTTTGTATTTTAACAGAAACATATTATGCAATGCTACTCCAACAAAAAAGGTTAATTTAATTACAAATAATTAAGTATATTATTGTAAAAGGATGTATATTTATAAACTATTTTTAATTAACTTGAAAAATTTGAAGAATTAATAAAAGTAAGTAGTAAAAGATCTTCTATATATTCTGTGATCTCAAGTTATAGCGTTTGTCCATACCATGTACAATTAGGAGTGAGAATATTTTTGGCGTGAATAAATTTCCGATAGTTGGCGTAGAAAGCCACTCAATTATATGACTTTGGGCACAATAGAAACAGTTGCATTAATTATTTAAACACTCTTAGTTTAGCATCGACTTAATGGATACTGTGCCGCAGCATAACCACAACATCGATAATTCTGTAGTTCAGCACTTTTGTGCTTTGGACCATTTAAGACGAAACACTACGTTGCAAGTCTATAATTCAAACTTAGTCGTCTTTCATTTTAACTCGTTTTGTCATACTTTTTAGCATTTGACTATCTTAATAAGAAAATTAGGATAATCAACAAATATGATTACATAAAATTAATTAAAAACTGTCCAAGTCTATTCTTAAATAAAGAAAAAAGAAATTTAAATCTGACTTATACTTGGACGAATTTTGACACTAAAATCTAGTGTAATGTTTCGGTCAATTTATATGACCCTCTTCAGACAAAAAATTATAATCTCCGGAGCTAAGGAATTTCTCTTGCAAAGAGAGTTGTCTGTTAGGTGTTT
>JABFPJ010000605.1:0-36888 GCA_022817425.1 Gryon sp. ZL-2020 | reverse complement strand
GAATCTGAGGACAACTCGATATCAATGTAAGAAAATATTATAAAATAAAATGAAAAATATAATATGGTATAGTAAAAATTATTATGCTATATTATAGTTTCTATTCAATCCCATGATAAAAATTGATCTATCATATAGCATTTTTTACTATACCATATTCTAGTTTTTCCCATAAAATATAATAATGTTTTTCATGGATGTCGAGTTGTCCTCAGATTCATAAATGGTATAGTAATTTTTATTAGAAGTTACAATAATTTTTATTACACTTTTATTTAGCGTGATTTTCAATACAAATTTGTTGGACCTAATTTGTACTTGAAAATTAATTAACTTTTAATGTTAGTTTTTTCTGCATGTATATTAAATAGGTCTTAACTATTCTCATATTGAAAAGAATAATCATAACAACAAACATTACAATAGTATATATAATTAAGCAATACGAAATAAATATAACAAACATATAAAAAGATAAAACATGAATTGTTTTAAGAGATACAGCTATTTAATACTTGTGAGAATATGTTTCTAATAATCCAATGTATTAGTTATTTTGTAACGACTAAAACAATATGCGAATATATGCATGAAAAAATGCGCTATAGCAATGTTTAAAGTAACAAACACAATAAACAAAGAAGTTGTATTATTAATATGAGAGATTAAATTCCAGCGCAAACTTATTAAGAGATCGTTGCGAAATGCTTGTAAAGTAGCAAACGAAAATTTCTCTGTTGCGAATAACGAAAAAAAAAGTGCAAAAAAGAAAGAAAGAAATATAAAATTGCACACATATGTGCGTTTAATTTCAGATATAGAAAATTGTTTTGTCGTACATTATTAACAAGATAAGCAGACAGTCACGCTTTCTGTCTTTCTTTTAGTGGAAACATCAAGTCCCGACAAACTAAAGACATAGAAAGGTGTGACTTGTTACAAGGTGAATGGTAATTGGTGCAAATTCACGTGTTTAAAAAGAAAAGCATCAACTTTTCCACATGACATATTACACAAAGGAAAATTTTTTGCGTGGTAAAAGTTTTTTATTTCACTATAATTGAACTTCTTTTGATGAGAAAGATTTTGGAAAATTACTATTATTATTGCAAAATTTAATGAATGAATCTGTTTTAATCACTACGGCCATCTTGATATGGCCATGATAACTTTAATTAAAAGTATTCTTTATTACTATCATTTACAGAAATCATTTATTAAGATGCATCATCCAATTTTCTTTAAAATCTGGTTAAAATCTTTGATTTGACAAATCTTGTCATTTGATGTAATGAATTGTAAGATTACAATATTGGGAAAGTATTTTTCTTTAATTAATTGGAATGATGTTGGATTTGATACTTAAAATAAAAGTTTCATTAGTGTGATTAATAATAATCAGCATATTGCGAACAAAGTTAATGTACGAATGAACTTTCAATTGATGCAATATATTGAGCATCTTAAAATAATAACAGTCGTGCTATTTATAAAGCATTTCTGATTTAATCGTGAATCATGTAAAAAATGTTGAAAATATGACACAAATTAGTATTAATTATCACAATGTTTACTCTAATT
Organism: Gryon sp. ZL-2020; assembly: GCA_022817425.1. Classification (NCBI taxonomy): domain Eukaryota; kingdom Metazoa; phylum Arthropoda; class Insecta; order Hymenoptera; family Scelionidae; genus Gryon; species Gryon sp. ZL-2020. Next base: position 35,307 of record JABFPJ010000605.1, on the reverse strand, counting down.
AAAAATTAGGAATATATTTTGATAATTGATAACAAATGTTTTGTTATTTTATAGTACTTTTTAGAGTATATTAGATTGTATTAAGGAAAATAATAAAAATTGATACTAATTGTGTTATTATCCATTTTCATTTAAAGATTTATTAACCATTGTTTGCAATAATATAAAAACAAATGAAAAAAAGATTTGTTATTTGTTATAAAAGTGCATCAATGACCCTTTTTCATTGGTATAATCGATTACATATCGATTATACAGATGTAAATTTATTAAATTATACATAAAACTCAACTGAATCAACAAATGTTACTACTGGCCTATAAATAATACATTTTAAAATAAAAAAATAGAACTTGCAATTGATATCAAACATTAAATATGCACTACACACAAATATTTTTAAATTAAAGTATATTAACTTTATGTCAGTTGCAAGTGATATACGTACATTTAAAAAAAAAGAACTGTAAAATTAAAGTTCAACTGTATTTCTGCGAATTAAAGTGCGACTGTAAACAACTGAAAGAGATGAATAGTGTTTAGGTTAGAAATCTTCTTTAAGATTATAGTTAGTTTATATTTAAAATTGTAGCTGTTGTACTTTTAAAATGTATACAAAATCTAAGGTTATAGACTATATGCAATCATTTAGGTCGAACTTTAATATTACAGTATACACACTGTAATATATTGCAGTTTTAATTTATTTTTCAAGCATATTTACTATAAAAGTATATACTTTATAATTAGTATTTTTGTACAGAGTGGCTATTGTTTAAATTGATATTTGTTTCTTGCTACAGTGTATTTGAATGAATAATAAACTAGATAATTGTTAATAAATCAGCCGATGAAATAATGGAATCACATCCGCCTGAAGCCTAGTAGGTTATCTAAAAAGTACCGCGTGTATTTTGACCTAAAAATGTGTGGGTTCTAAGAAAGCGATGATTTTCAATCGATTATTTCTTATCGTTAGTTTTCTTTCAACAATGCACCTTGCTTGGCCATTCTTGCTTCCCATTTTATTGTTTAATCAAAGCTCGTTAACGATCGCTTATAAAATATATAACTGCTAGTATGCGGCTGCGTGATTGCACGCGGCTCGATCAGCAACATTCTTGCGTTCAACTCGCGCGATCAAACGCGCGGTAATTGTATTGTGAGTACCGGTATCGCGTATCCACGACGGGGGCACCCTTGAAAATCTCTCTCGCGCATCGCCTCTTCTTCTTCTTCTTCTTTTTCTTTAACTGAATCTTTATAACCAGCTGCCCCGCTGGCGTGTCTTTAACATTAACGGTATTCGCGGTGTGGCATCCGCCGTACATTTCTCAGCTCATTCGAATCCCCGCGTCATTTCCAAACGACGCGACACACCGTCGCGTTTTAATACCAAACACCTTCAATCCAACGTTCTTCGTCGCGCGATCTTACAGTTATACATATTCCAGTTTCGCGTCACGCGCGTCTCGATAATTGTTCGCTGCGATTAAACTGCCTGTTTAGCCATTAAGCTTTTGTCCCATCTGCCAATGTCTGCCCATTCAGTGTCACGTTTCCTTACTGAACGTGCACGAAATTGTATTTACACACGGATCAATTAGTTTATCTATTTTTTCCTTTCTTGCGTTTTACACGAAAAGGTTTAATTATTTAGCAATATTTACTTTTGCAATCTTTGTCTGTGGTATTCCGAAACAAATTCTCTATTAGAAATTGTATAGTATTAAGAATAAATTAATTTGTTAAATGTTATTTTTAGTCAAAAATAGTAAGTACAAAATTATGTTAATTATGTTAAAAATATTATTAACATAATTAACTTTATTTTTACAATGTAAATGGATATAGCATATTTCCCGAGTAAAAAACAGTACGATCAAATTTGGATCAAAAAACCAAACCAAATTTTTATCAAACTTTGACAATTTAAATTAGACTGCATCTGATATTTTTTTATTAATATTTAATCGGTTTGTGATTCAAAGGACGATTAGAATTTTAATAATTAAATTATGATAAAAGAATGATGAATATATGATCAATTTTATTTTATATAATAAATATATTTATAAAAAATAAATACTATATTTATTTAATATTGATCATTACTTTATCATAATTTCATTTTACTAAAATATAAATAATAAATCGTTCTTTCAATTACAAATCGATCAAATATTAATCAGATGCAGTCTCATTTAAAGGGTCAAAATTTGATCAAATTTTGATTTGGTTTCTTAACTAAAAGTTGATCATTCTTTTTTTTACTCGGATTTCGCAACTAGGGAGAAAGTTGTGCAATTTTTCCATAATTTTTCTTCCTCGAAAAGTAAGTGAGATGAAAATGGCACTTTCTCTCCATAGGGAGGAAACGTTACTTTCTATCTCTAGAGAGGAAAAGTAATGTTTTCGATGCACGTGTGTGAAAATAGTATATTTTGTACCAAGGGAAATGAAAAAGGAAATTCGGTAATGAGTGCGAAGTTTACAATCCGAGCCGACGGCGAGGTTTGTTATCGCACGAGGAGAGAAATAAATGTCGAAAAATAATTTTTTAATACAAACGGTAAATTTATCAAATCACTAATTAAATAACTAAATAATTATTTAATGTCCGTAGTTAACCCAATTTAAGTGTTCCCTGAACAAGACTTTACTACTTGAAACAATTTTATAAGCAAATTTAATCGAAGTCATAGCTTAATTGAGTAATATAAAAAGACAAGTTCATCCTGATGCGTAGAATGTTTAATCTATTTTTCAATTAAAAAATGTATTTTTCTTATTCCTACTTAAGCTTGTAAACATTAATAAATTCCTAACGTTATTCATTGAATCAGCACTCAATATAACTTTTCGCACATTAAAAAACTGATTATTTTCGTGATTCGTAAATCGACCGTAATGATTAATTCTGAACGAAATAAATCGCGAATGTGCTTAATATATGGAAGTATTAAACGAATTAAAATACAATGATGTACTTGAACTTTACGCTATAAAACGTTTTCAGTGTAATTTACAAGTGTCGTAAAAATGTTTGAATGATAAAATATCACCTTTTTATGGTAAAAACTTTCATGTATATAAAACGCTCGTCGAAAATGCTTTTACATAAGTCGACATGAAAATTGCGTTATAATGACTGACACGAGACGATTTATGGAAAATCGGTGAATATATTAGCGGACGAAAATGTTTTTCTATATGCGGCATATACGTCTATTCGTATTTATTTGAGTGTAGAACTAACATTGTTTGTTGTATCGTAATTTCCCAAGTATTTATAATAAAGTAAAAATAAATTCAAAAATTAATTCATTAAAATAAAAACTAAATGATATATTTAAAAATAATCGCTTTTACGATTTTAAATAAAAGATTTTTTCGAAATAGGATTTTGTTATATTTTCTCAGATTTTTTATTTTGGAAATCTTCTAAATTTGCAATACAATAAAAGATAAAAATCAAAACAACTAACTTTTTCCCTGCATTCAATACTCAATAAAATCCAACATATTTATGTCGAAAAAAAAAGATAAAAGAAAATGTTTAACTAGTAGTTAGTAATGATTGCACTGCTAACAATCGATTGAAAAAATTCAAAGTAAATGTTGTCGGTTTGTTGAAGCGCGTCTTCAAACTCAAAAGGTTGACTTCGCGATGGTGGTTTTGCATTTACAAGAGTCCCGGCATCCGACAAAAGCATAACTTGTTGTCAACTGCACGAAAATAGCGCGCGCAACGGTGTGTTGTTCGTTGCTTCGAAGCCGACTGGAAAATTTCAAGAAAAACGCTGAAAACTTTACGATCTTTTACTCGGAAGTATCAATTATCCGTCGATAGTTTCATTAACTTTGCCGTTTTGTCTTTCTCCGAGCGACACACAATTTTACGACTTTAGACTTTTTACATTTTGTCCTTCCCGCTAAATAAGTCAACAATTTGGACAGTTTTTTTTGCAAAACTAAATCACCATGTAAATGAATTTTTTGCATCAAAAATATGAAACAAAAATGAATAAATTAAAAGAAAAAAAGGAAAAAGAAAAATACTTTCACGGAAAAAATATATTTCAAAATTTACGTACAAATATATGTAAAATAAATAAAATATTTTTTTGTCAAGAAGTTAGATATTTTTAAAATATATTTAAATATGTTTCTTCAAAAATCCATGTCTGAAAGTATATATAGGAAAATATATTCGAATGTATACAAATATATTCAAAATATATTTTTGCATGTATTTAAGCGGCAACAAGTTAGATGTTTTTACATACATATTTTCAAAATATTTTCAAGTTTCTTCTTTATTATGAAGCAGTGTGATAGACAAGAATTGAACTTAAAAAGGCTAATTAAGTTTTATGATACTCCGCGATAGAAGGTGTAATGACTCGAACAAACTTTTTGCAAAAGTGCTTTGTTGTAGAAAAGAATAAAAAAAATAAGGATATACTTGAACGATATAAGCGGCGTTGTTATCTGATGTTAATTAGCGTCGTAATCTTAGATCGACGTTATTTTTAACGTTAATGACATGCAATTTGAGAATGTTGTAATCAGAAAATAGGATTGATTTCTGATTACAATCACAAATCAAATTTCATCCAATGGTCTCTCTCGTGGTTCTTTCTTCATGCACTATTCTCTCATTAAAATTGTTCATATATGTTAATGCGATTTGAAATTGGGACGTTGTGAAAAGTTTACCGGTGAGATGAAGTGAAACGCGTGTTAAATTGCTTATAATCAATGAATTTAACGAATGTTAGACTACGCAATCAAGATTATATTTCATATCGCAAAATTGACTTTGTTATATATATAACAAAATTCATTCATAATTTCTGTACTGTTACTTTTAAATAAGTCATTCAAAATTAGAACTTATAAGTTTACAATTTATGATCGATTTAAAATGATAAAATATAAACATTTTATTAGACAATGAAATTTGAAATACCAAATTTGTAATCTAAAGATGAAAAAATGTTTGATCATAGAATAAATTTGTTATTAATATTTATTTATTTTTAATGTATTATTTATTTATTTACGTACTTTTGTGATAATAATTGTTTCATAAATAATTGGCCTTTGTAATTTCGCCACTAAATATCATGAAAAGTGGGGTTGCGTTTAGAGGATCTTAATAATAATAATAATCTGAGCAAACCCTAATAATTTTTTACTAAGTTTTTGTTATTTAATTTAACAAATATATATATTAATCAAAAATCCCTAGCAAAACTTAAAATATGTTCCGAATATATTCTTAATACATTCTTAATATATTCTTACTGTAGTCTTAATATATTTTTAATATACCGTACGGAAAAAATATATTTTTACAAATATATAACTTTTTGCCGAAAATATATTTTATATATATATTTCTGGATATATTTCAAAATATATATTTTTTCCCTATGGGATATTTTTAATATAAGAATGTGCTGAGAATATAGTTGCAACATATTGACAAAGTATTTTAAATATATTGAGAATATGTCATAAATATAATATAAATGTATTATGAATATATTTACAATATATTCGCAATTTACTAGGGATGTTTTGCATAAAAATGAGTGATCATAAATTATACTGATTTGACATAAAAATGTTGATTTATTTAAAATTGAATGTTTGATGTGGGATTAAAGTTTGATTGAAAAATGCAGATCAAATTGAGAAGTGATGCTGGTATTTCGTAATTCGGCGTTTTTATGATTTCGCACGAAGCAGTGGAGTGTAAAATGTCCGACTGAAAATGATCGTTGAACGAGACGAAGAATGAAGAAGTGCGCGCGTTAGATATATGTGTATACGTAAGACTCGTCGTTGTCTGTGCGCGATCTGCGGTATACCTCGCCTTATCCAATTATATCGTAAATCATCGGGCAGGGCGTGTTCTCGCGCCACGAGAGAGGATGAATCGACGCGGGCGCACTCATTCGTGGGAATTCGCGGATCATTCCAACTCGCCATCTCGTTTTCAATTTCAAGACACGCATTGCGCAATGCGTCTTTTAATTGACCATACTATACCATTCAATTATTATTCTTTCCATACGTCATCAATTTCGCCGACCTTTCATCTTAAAGACTTACTATTTCTGCAAAACACCTGCAAACTTTTTCCGTTTTCCTCTTTTCTCTTCTTTCTCGCGATTTATAGTTTATTTTTACAACTATCCTCATCATTTAGCGAAACATTAGTAATTCGATGCGAAAATATTGCAAAACGTTTGAAGCTCAAATAAAAGCAAAAGTTGAAAGGAATTAATGGTTCTTCCAAATTTTCCATTACAATCTTTTTTCCAAAATTTTCACATTTTTTTAATATTTCATTTTGATCGGTAAAATGATAAGTGAAAAAATGTATACAATAATAAAAGTACTTTTAATTTCAAATTTCGGACAAACAAATATCAAAATTATGATAATTCCATTGATACTTGGATTCATAAACATTTGATACATGGGATTCTATAACAATTTTGGATATTTCGTGCATAAAGCAATAACGGAACCAACGTATCCGTAGAAATGAGAAAGTGGAAGTACGAGCAAACGATAATTATTCATAATTTACATATTAAGACATCATTTTCATTGAATATTATACAAAAATTCATTTTAATTAGCATCCTTTGGACATTTTCTTTTCCGTTATGTTAATAAAATGAAATTTTTATGTATATAATTCAGGAGACAGTTTAAGAAAAGTCGAATCAAAGTTTTATCCAAAGGTAAACAAATTTTACTACAAATCAATATACAATAAATTATTTCTTAATTATTAATTATACAAAATCGAATTCAAAATTCAGATGAGAAATTGAAATAAGATCATGTCGAAATAAATCTTTAATCCGAAGAATTCGAGAACAGGTAAAAAATAATGGAAGTATTTTATCGCAAATGATATATAATTACATTTATACAATCTAAATTTGTAGTTTACATGTAATTACATACTTATGTTTTTTATAGCGCAAAAGAGTTTAGCATCAGATATTTCAAACATTCTTGAGTTTAATGGACAAAAATAAAATAATTAATCCAACACAAGGCATCTCTCTCTTCTGCTCCAATTCATATCTAAAATCATTCATTCAATATTTCCCAGCTCGTGAGGCTTATCAGTGAAGTTCCTCGAGCCAATCCCTTATTTATCCTTTACCAGCAGGACTTTATTTTTACACCTCCAAGCATACATATATATATATACAACTATTACACACGTTTACGCATGGCACCAGGGAAAGAGATCAAAGGTGCAACGAGTCTCCTACCGACAGGTATTTTCAGCGGATCGTAAATCATACTTGCGCGATTTTATCGCGCGAGCCATATATATAGATCAATAAGAAAAAATGATCCCAACTGTTTAAAGGCACTGCTTCTTTTTAACCGGATGAGAAAAAAGGGGGTCGAAAAAAATGTTTTTTTTACGTTGACTTTAATCATGTTGATTTATTGCTTAATTTTACGCAAATAATTAATGACGTAAAGAAAAAATATGCCGAAATGTTACGCAACACAATTTTCGCAACGCTTTTAACGCTATTTTATGGGATTTATCTGATTCGCACGATTCGTTACATATTTTTCGTTCGATTTGCATGATATAATAATTCTCCGAGTTATTTCAGCCGCTGTCTGGATTATCCTTTCGGACAATCCTTTATCGCAACTTTTATTAACGTCTTTGATTGATTCGTTACGGTGTAAAAGATTTTTCCGGCTTTGAAATTCATAAGCCGGCTGCGCTTGAACGTAATATCAAAAGTTAACTCGAGCTCGCGCGCGTATCTTATAAACATATCAATTGTGGAAAAACACGATCGCATATTTGACCTTTTTGCATTATAAATATATGTGACTCGATGCATTTTGTGATAGTCTTATAAACAGAAATACGAACTTTTGATGTTTATATAAGATTCGATGTTTTGTATATGCAGAAATGGAGAGAAGTTGGAGAAGGTGCAAAAGGCATTGGGAAATAACTGAGATTGAGATTGTGACGCGTTTTTAGTTTTGTAAATTATAACTCGGCAAATATTACGTTTCAATTGAAAACGCGATTTCACGTGGTGCAGTTTAAATGTCAGACTGCAACTTTGCACATCTTAGATTTGTATATCTTCAACTACGAGAATTTATACAAAAGATAGTCTGAGATAGATATACATTTGTAATTACATAAATGAACATATTATTCATTTAAATTCAATCTACATTTTTTTATAAACTTTAATACAAAACTTTTTTGCAAGGATAAAGATAATGTATTATGTTGCATTTTAAAATGAGTTATTTTTTCGCAATATCACAGGATTACTATTATTTATTATAAATGATTAATGCAGTGAACTTAAGTTAGTCATTTGTTATACGTCGGCAAAAATTGCGTTAAAAATTCAAGTAATAAAATAAAAATTACCATACTGTCTCATAATAATAATTTTTTTACGTAAATGAAAATTATACCCTAATACTGATATATCTTTCATAATGAAACGGTCACCCATCTTTGTACTGTCCGCTACTTCTGTTACGTAACTGGAAGTATCAGATGATGCGTCGGCTCGTGCGCCTCTTAATAGATTCATTCAGTCAATATCACAATAGATATGAAAGTCATAAATTTTATAATTCAGTATAGTAAAATGTACTAATCTGGAAAATGTTACTATACTGTATGAAAAAATGAACTCATTGTATTATGACCCCATTTTTATTATACAGTATAGTAAATTTATTGTCATTTTTATGAGATTTTTCGGAACGTGTATGAAGTAAATCATTTGAACATTATTTATATTTTTATTTAACATAAGACTTTTTACGGTAATATTATGACGAAAAAAATGAGTCAGTTTGTGACAAAAAAAAATCATCCCTCCGAAAAAGAAAAAACCATTTCCTGAAGTGCTAATGGAATTCAGTAGGAAGTTGTATATTACTACATGATAAAAAGAATCACTGAAAAAAACGACTGTCAGTGTAAAGAGCGTCATAGAGGCAACGAAGCAGGTGCACAGGTCGAGCGGAACAGGCACGAGGAGACCCTTTCCCAGCCTAACGAGGACATAGGAATAGCATATGATTCTTTCGACACTGCAATTGCAAAATACTTTATTGTTCAGTCAATGCTAAACTTGAGAGCAACTTAAGAAAATCCGCGACAAAAACAATATGCAACGCATAAGAAACAAAAAAAATGCAACACTTTGCATAGTGTGAGAAGTCAAAACGAGATTCAAAGTGAACGAGAAAGATAGACGGAGAAAGAAAAAAAAGTGTAACAGGAAACGTCTTTCAATATCGCATCGCGGCTTTATCTAACGCAAAACCGTTAGTAAGTAAATATTTTCAAAGGTGCGCATGCATATTCATGTGGCCATTCGAACGTATCGGGAGTTAATTTATCCACACGTTTGATCCGCCATTTATTCATTCGTTCATCAAACTTTTTCGTGATCGAAGGAATTTTGTACGGTAAATTGTTTGGATTTACGGATAAATTCCACCATAAAGTAGATAAACGGATAAAAAGCGTTGCTGCGTTTATATAAATGCTGAGTTATTAGCTTCCCTTGTGAGCAAAAACAAATGATAAGTTTGCACGAAAGTCTGCCAATTGGCCAATTACTAAACATTGAAAATTGAGTGTGGCGAATTTAGTGATCAGGAATTGAAGCTTAATATTTTTCCTGCCAATGGGAAGTACTTAAAACGTATTTGAGTAATTAGTGTTTAATGGTTTTTTGAATGTTTAAATGCTTAGTGGAATTTGATGCAAGTGTTTTCGGTTCATTAAAATGTTAGAAGTTAATTGTCTTTTTTAAGTTGAAACTTAAAAATCTGAACTTAAAAGTTGCAATATACAAATTAAAAGTTGAAAGTTACTATTTAAATGTTAAAAAGTAATTAAAAATAAAAACGAAGTTACAAATACAAAATTAAATTTAAACAAAAATATATTCAATTATAAATTAAAACTTAAAATTTAATATTAATTAATAAATTAAAATTAAAACATTGAAAACTTAAAACTGCTTAGTTAAAATTAATTTAAAATTAAAACTTATTTTTTCCAGATTATTATTTGACACTCTATTATTCATTATTATTTATTAATAAAATTTATTATTTATGATTATTTTGAAAAAAGGAGTAAATTTAGATAATGAATTAAATTTTTGTGTAAAAAATGAAACATTTCAGTTAAGACACTTCGTGTGGCAATGTTAATAGAAAAAGATAACGCGGACAAACAAGAAGGGCTTTCGACATAATTGCGGGAAGGGCCCGAAACACACTTCCGGTCGACAATCTAAAAGCAGACAGCGACGGCTGGACGCGTTCACACGTGCGAACGCACACACTTGTATGAATAAGACAAAATAAAAGCGCAACAAGCTCACGTGAGAGAACATGGCGGAAAATAACAACATTTTGACGATTTCAAAAAGAAGAACCTTATTAAAGACGAATTGAGTAACGAGCACCTGTTTCTGTTTTATTACCAGATTTCAAAGAGATTTAAATGTAAGAATAAACATAAAGATGATTTTGATTAAGCATTTTGATTGAACAAAAGTAAAATATGAAAAGATAATGAAATATAATTTCAAGAATTCACATTTTTTAACATATTTTAAATGAAATAGAATTTTAAATTTAAATTTAGTTGAGATAAATATCTCTATAATGACTCAAAATATATAATGTCAAATAAATGTAAATATGTGACTGTTTTCTTTATCAATTTCTAAATATCTTAGAGGCTTTACAATTGAAAATCTTTATGGTTATTTGGACGTGTAAAATTAAGCGTAATCAAAATATTAATGTTAAATATGATAACAATTTTAATTGTGAAAATAAAAAGTATAGAATAATGAGAGTCATTATTCGCAAAGGTTTTTATTACTAACTTCATACTTGAAACTATGTATATCAGTAGTAACATTTGCGCATGCGTAAAAGCATAAGTTATGGCAACGTTGCGTATTTTGGTTATCACTGCAATGTTGCCAGATTAAAGCATTTCCCCGATATCTAGTGATTTTTTTATTTTAGAGAATTATTTGCAGAATTATTTCTAATTTAATCTATTAAATATTTAAATAATTGTATAACTTAAGAAAATATTTTAATTTGATTAAAAACTGTGTAAACCAAGAAAAAACATTAAATTAATGAATATGCTACTATAAACTGAAGATTCAATTGGATTGAATGTTCTAAGCCATAATATTTCTTCATCGACACTCAGATACAGATACCTCTAATTTAACAAGCGTATCAACAAGTAAATCTGATTACTTTTCCGTTGCACTTTAAAGGCATTTTAATTATCTTACAAGAGAGACGAAGATGTTTAACGTTTTGCTTGTAAAAAGTGTATGAATACAAGGTACTGAGAGCCATTGTCAATAAGTTTATCGGTTTTCGCGAAGAAACAACTGTGATGAGGTTTGAATAATAAAAATGATATACGGGCCATTTAAAAGGCAGCAGAGAAATCGACATAATAGTCGAGAAGCGATCAAAAGAAGAGACGGAAACGTGGTCATTACCTCCGGAATAAATGATCGCCTGGCAGTGAGGGGGCTCTCTTTGTTCGTCCGATCGTATATACGCAAGCCTGATACTCACCTTGCACACATCCAAATGGAATCCAGAAAAATGCCTTCAACAAACTACAACGACTTAGTTTTTTTTTTATCTTTTTTTCCAAGAGTTTGTCTTGTTTAATTTGATTCAGATTTGAAAAGTGTAATAAAATCTAAACCAACAAAGCTTAATGTTTGTCTTAACTGAAGTCAGTCATTTAATCATCAGTTTTTTAAATAAAAATCGATTGGAACAAAATAAAAATTATTTTGTTAACAGTGATGAATAAAAGGTCGGAAAAGTTGATGTCCCGAAGAAAGAATAAAAAAATTGCGAAACAAGCATATCGCCTATGGAGAATCGCTGTTCTGCGACTAACTTTGAAATAATGATTCTGCGTCCCATTTATCCGGGCTTTTACAAGCAAAATCTTTTCGCCGACAGAGGCCCGAGAATTCTCATTAGACAAAGATCACAAGAACATAAAGGGCGTATAATCAATTGTCGAGAATTGTCGTTCAATGCGTGTCCAAGTTCCGAAGAAACTGTTTTCTGTTTCTGTATGAGAATGTTGTCGTTGATCAGATAGATTCGAGCTCGACATCCAAGTCTATTGCAAATGCATGAATGATAGACAAATTATACGACGTTACTGAGTATGACATTTTGTTGCCAGAGAGCAACTCTTCGTCGTGATTCTTCGCGAGCTTTTTTTTTCTTTCCCCTTTTTATTTTTCTTTGTGCGATGAGAATCGATGATTGAACAATGATTAAGGATAAAATGTTTCCTTGCTTGCAGTAAATTCATTGCTGTAATAATTGAAGTCTGTAATAAAATGGGAAATTTTACAATAAACATAGTTTAGTAGATTACACAAAGTCATAGATTTAGTTATCTAAAATAAAGACAAATCTTTACTTTTGATAAATCCATAAAAAGTGGAAATCGGTGATAAAATATGATTCTCACAAGTGTTCAATGACAATTGTAAAGCGTATATTTAAACATTTTAATCCATTAATGATATTTTTTCTTAAGTAAAGTAGTTCAATTTAAAATTATATATGTGAAAAATGTTTTAAATTTTAAATTACTTGTATAAAGTATCTCTTTATAATGAATCGTTTATACAAAAAATCTACCATTTTGCAATATTTTGTATCATCTCTGCATCATATTACAATTTACCAATTTTTACATTTTTGATTAAAAGATATTAAGAATAATATAATAATACTACAATATATTACAGTTAATTATTATATTTAAAATCAAGTGCAAGTAATTAATTGCACGTCGAAAAACACAATTTTACGAATACATAATAATAATAATAAAAATAATAATGTGTAATACAATTAATTATAGTTATAATAAAAATAACATAGTCCTCATTTTTAACTGCCAATGTTCTCTTATGTATAATAGCGAAGATTATGGGTTAATGAAAATCGTGTTAAAAGTGTTAGGTGTAATATCGATTACAAGATCGATAGCATCTGATCCATTGAGTTGATATGGGGAAGCACGCTCGAATATCACCAAGATCGTTTTTATCTATTGCACTTTTTTCTTCTCTCCTTATCTCTCTTTCTTTGCCGACTTTTTCTTTTGCCTTTTTTCTGCAACGAGACGGGAATAGGCATCTTGCCCCATCGCATTATGAGAATCTACGCAATCTTTATCCGCGCGGCAAGTCCAGGGCTCAGACCGTGATAACTGCCAGTTGTAATCGCATTACGATAATCGATTCTCGTACGAGGGCGATAACCTTCAAGAAATCGAGTTGGACGTGTGCAAATAACTTAGTCTCAGAAGCGATATCAATTTTGTCGCACAATTTTTGCAACTCACCTTTCGTAGTTTTTCAATTTCCTCGATGTACACCGCTGACTCCTAAAAGTAAAAAATTTTACGTTTTAATGGTATTCATTGCAAAAGAACATTATCATAATTTAAATGTTATACTCCACGTCTATCTATAATTTATATATGTCAAGTTCTTTTAATGCAATTTCAAATTGTAAATTTGAATACACATAATTGACTTGGTTTTTACTTATTTGAACATTGTTATTCATACATAAATATAAACTAATTCTTTTTCCTAACAAAATGAAATAATATACAATAAATAATAATGAAAATGTAAGAAAAAGTGTCATGAATGCAAGAAGAAGCGTTTAATCGATGAAATATAGAACAGAAATATGTATATATAAAATTGATGTATGTATTTAAAGGAAGAACAATATGCTTTCTAGAATGAAGGATCTTGTTTAAGATCTATGCTTGTGCGGTGGCTTCATGGAGCACAACGGCCGTCAATTGTATTTAAATGGAGTTACAAAACGGAGTAGTAACCTGTTTCGGATATGTAACTCGTGTAGTTTCTAGCTGTCGTAACAATTTGGTGCAAATTCGCGCGCGCACACTTTTTGTTGTTACGAACGTTACGAATGAAAGTGGAAGCACGCGGTCTTACTTTTATTTTCAACGCCATAAAACTATCCGCGTTAATATCATTCTGACATAGAAATGAAAATCAACTGCAACACAAAATAAATCAATCAATTTAAACAAACAAATGAAAACAAATTAAACTATTTCTATTTTATTTATTTTCAATTTTAAAAGCGGACAACATGAAAACTATTGAAGAAATCCAGAAAAAAGGGGATGTTTCTATTAAAAGTAAATAGAAAAAAGTTGTTTGAAATTTAATGACTCCATTATAAAGTCAGCACCTTTCAGTGTTTCAAACACGCTTTTTTTCTCATTTTTTCATTCAGTAATCATATAAATCAGTGACAATTTCACTGTAATTTGGTCTAAATATTTTAACGAAATAATTCAATTACTTTTTGATTAAATTATAATTATAATTTTTTTAAAAGTGCTCTTCGTCGATCAGCCGCTTCACTGTATAAGCTGCAGTCTAAAAAGTACAAGTCAGATGACAAGGAACAACTCGATAGTGATTTATCGGCAAATATAATGTAACGAGAAGCAGTCAAAGTTACGGGAACAAATTGTCCAATGTCTATTTATGACATCGAGGGGTGTAATTTTGAGGCATTGATTTAATGATTCAAATTTCAAATCACTACGCGTTCGACATCCAAATTCACCCTGATTTATCATTTGATTTATCGACATTTTGTAATAATATTTCATTCGTACATTTTAAAAACAAATATTGCAATATGATTTTTCCAGTTTTCAAAAGTATTCAAAATAACAAAGTAAATAACTTTTAAAAGTAATAATGGAAACAAAGATTATTTAATAATTTTTATATTTAAAAAAAAAGCAAAAAATGATTCACTTCGTTAAATGTTTTTCACTAAAAAAAATAAACAAAATCTGAGTTTTAGGTTAGGATTTGCTCACCCTTCGAGAAACATGTAGGGTGCAATACTCTAACTTGTTTATTTTTATCTTTAATCTGATTTTTACCTGCATCTTAGGCCGGTTGTATTCGTTTGTCGTGACTTGGTTGGCATTGTCGGACTTAACATTGATGAGTGAGAAAAATTGCGTGCGACTGTCGTGGACACTGGTGCGACAATTTTCGCCGGCTTCAATTGTGTTGTCAGAATAATCCAAGGACTTTGTGTTTTCAATTGCCACGGATCGCGCGTATTGACTCTTGAAATATCCCGGCGAAACTGTACTCCCGACCACAAAATCCAGCATCAACCCTTCGCTCATTATTGTGCGTTTTCCTTTTTTTTCTTCTTAACAAAAATAATATTCAATTCGTATATCCTTATTTTATGTTGTTTATGAAAACTTTCATGTTAATGTGAATATATGTTTTGATTTGATGAAATTGAAATGTTGAAAAAAAGACACTGTTAACGATTAAATTTTAAGAAAAAAGGAGAATCACATTTCCAGAACGTGTCCACGCGGTTTGTGTCAAACTGCAACAATCAAGGATGCTCACTCTTACAATCGCAACGCAAGTCACTGGCACTGACGCGCGCGACCAACTGAATTACTTGAACGCCGGTTGGGACTTGGGACTTGGCGGCTTGCTTGGTGGTGGATTGGCCGTTTCGTTTCGGTAGGTCGGGTCTCGCTCTCGGGTACCTTCGCAAACCTTGCATACCCCCGTCGTTGCGCCATCTATATCTTTATCCAACCCTTATTTATTTTTTTATTCTATTACGTCATTATTCATATAACATTTTTTTGATTTTATTTTACAATATTTTATTAATATTTTGAGTATGAAAAACCTTATTTGAAACGTTTTTCTACTACACTTTTGATACTTTTTTAACTAAAATTGCTTGCAATTTTTTTTAATTCAGTGTTTTTGCATTATTTATAACATTTATTCATATGTCTGCAAATATATTATAAAATATTGTAATTTTTTTCAATAAAAATGTAATTTTTGTAACTGAAACAAACACAAATTTATTATATTTAATTATTTTTATTTCATTTAATATTTTATTTAATTATTTTAATGTTTCTATTGTTTAAAATTTCTTATGTCTCTAAAAAAAAAGAATATCTAAATTACCAAAAAAAAAAAGTTCTGGATGATGCAAGTTATGATATTCATGACCTCTTGATTTGAAATTATCATTATCTTTTGTGCTATATACGTTTAAATGTAACGCAAATGAAATACAGAAACAAGATCTTTGGCACTGAATTTTATACATCATCATGATCGTAATTTTTCATTATCTTTGCTCTACACGAAAAAGTAAAATAATTATTAGTTTTAATGTTGCGCTTTTTTTTGTAAATTCCCTTTTGTTTGAGGAATTATTTCAGGTTTCAATACCTCTTGGATAATGTTTGGAGTTTGCTTCAAAACAGATGTTTCGTTTATAATGAAGTTTATGACCAGTCAACATACCAGAAAATACGTGGAAGTTTCCGGTACAGTAAAAAGAAAATGTATAGAATAGAAATAGAAGTAGAATAATACATGTTATTTTGCATTCAGTCAAAATGCATTATTTAATTAAAGTCAGAACTTAATAAATTTGTGTTTTAATATGAAGCAATTTCAATTTAACTTCAAGATTCGTTTATTCTAACAAAAAATCGTATTATTTATAAGAATTTAAAATGTATACATTTTTAAATAAACAAAATAGTTTACAAATCTAAACATAAATAAACTGAATAGTAATTTATGGTTTTTTAATTTCAAAATTAGACAAAACATTATGAAATCTTATGTCATTCAATTTTAACTGCTTCGACGATTTATTGATCGTAACATAGCAAAGTATTAAACGAAATGTTGTAATTTCGAGTTTATTGATTCATTCCGTACAATATTCATTGATTGAATTTCATTTATTCATTGTTACCAATTTATTTTCTGTGATCTAAATTCTAAAACAAAATAATAACTTGATGAAAAAGCAGATAAACATGTTTACTTAAAATACTTCGAATTAATTAATCTTTTAATAAATCTGCTTAATTAATTTAGTAATTTATTGCTGTTTGTTTCTTTAATTTTATTATTACACTTATATTGTAATGAAAGATCATAAAATTGCATATAACAAAATACAATAAACTTTCTTTGATATGTTTAATTAATGTAACTAAATTGAAGCGTATCAAAAGTTATCATATCTTAATACACTTTTACTTTACCAAGTTATTATTGTACTTCAATTTTTCCATATAATGATTTTTGGTATTTAATTGTATAATTAATTAAACAAAATAAATTGAATATTAGAAACATGTTTTTAAAAAATAATGTAAATATATTTAAAATAAATGAAAAATTTAAATAATTTTTTTATATAAACATTTACATAATTTCTATGAAATTATACATTATGTCAATGCACGAATATACCAATTATGTGAAAATAATTTAAATATACTCTTAATTGTACATGTAATCAATAAATGCATGACCAGTTTATAAGATTAATTAATTAAATTGAAATATTCTCACGGCCCTTATGTAGATTGAATTAGTGCAACTTAAGGCAATAATCTTTCATGTTCAATACATCTTTTAATTACATTTATACCTTTATGAATATTTGTGTTACTCGATATTCCGATTAGAGTTACATAACTTATTATGGCCATACAAGCAATAGTGAAATAAACCATGTTATTTAATTTACTCTTATTGCGATATGTTATCAACCATACACTAATTAAAACTAATTTTAATCTTATTTAATCTTATTGATAAATTGTTCAAAATTTGGCAGAAATTATAAAACCGTATATTAACGTAACGTATACTACGAACTTTGCATCTTATCTTTCTTTAGAAGTAATGCATATTTTTAGCATATATTTCTTTCTAAATCTAAACAAATTTATTTCAAATAAAATAAAGATAAAAATGCCTCCATAAAATTAAATATAAATATAACGGAAATTGTTAAACTTTACCTGTATGATGCTGTTATATAAATATTCAAAATTGAGATTAGAAATAAAGTTATAAAAATTATTAAATTTCATCAAAGATTAATTAATTTTGAAAGATATTTAAGAATTTTTTTTTTTCAATTTTGTTTATTTGATATTATTATTCCCTATGTCGAATGTTACTAAAACCTACCGGATTTAAATTATTTGTTGTTTTTTACTTGGTTTTTGCAATTATGACAATATTGTCTATTAAAATTATTTATTAATTGCTGAATATCAACAATTCGAAACGCAATAAAATCATATAAAATAGTCTATCATTTTCAGTTAATAATTTAAGATATAAGTTAAATTACAAAAGTTTATATACCTATAGTACTAAAGACATATAATTTATGAAGTGTTACCTAAGTGCATAATTAACGAAACATACTTCAGTCTGTTGTAATACATAATCTTTAGTTTAAGGAAAAGAGAAGGTACTAATATGAAAATTTTAAAAATTGTGTACATTTATTCATTTTTTCTGAATTCAATTTACATTGTTATTAATCTTTAATTTAAGAGAAAAATGAATGACGAATAAATACTAAGTAATAATAATACTAAATAAATATTAAGTTTTATTATACGTAATTATAATTATACTGAATTTATTTATATTTTTTAAATGAAATAAACGTTGCATATTTTGCAGAATAAAAAATAACTGAAATTGTTTATTCGACGAATGAGAAGTAAAAATAAATACAACTCTTTTGACTTAGATTTAAATTTAAAAAATCTAAAAACTAATCAACTGACGACAAAAATAATTTATGTTAACATGTAACTCACAGTGTCGCAACTTTAATATGAGTTAAAACGAATATTTATTATCCACAACAATATAAAAATTTGATCATAAATAAATTTCATTTTGACCGATGAAATTTATGCTCGTAACAACGTCAACAAATTAATTTTATAATTATACAACGTCGAAAAATTAATAAATACATAACTTCGTAAACGTATTAGAACTGGAAACTAACTGCTATAAATAATCGAGAAATACTGATATGCTGCAACCAATACTGTTAAATCTAGATTCACGTATTGAAAAAGATAACTGTTTTAACCGCTCTAATGTTTAATAAAATTGCTAAATAAAAAACAAGAAGTCCCCAGAATAGTTACTATATCGAATAATATTTAATATTAAACTTTTTTTGTTCGTTTTTAATACTTTATATAAACTGAAAAATATTTCTTAAAAACACAAAAATAGTTCTATTTTAATCAGAATTTGATATTATTTTTTATTTTTCAATAACATATGTTTAGCAAATTTAAATCAACTTTTAAAAAGGTATTATTTTACGCTTAAATTAACAAATATTCGACATAACAACGTTTTTAAATAATCTTTATGTACAATCACTTGGACTTCGGAGTACTTTTTAGTGGAATAAATTCGGACTTAACTCGACTAGAAGAGTGAGTTACTATTGGAGACAAAGCTGGGGCTTCTCCGTAGCGAGTTAACATTTCCAGCTTCTTTTGTATAATGGAAGATCTGACTGGAGTATGAACACCCGAGGAATTTAGCATAGCGGACGTCTGAGGACTGTTACTGTAAAATGACTTATCGCTCGGCGTTCCCGGATTAGAAACATTTTTCATCGTTGACATTTTCTCAAACTCTTGCGCCACTTCTTCCGCACAGTGCATCGCATAAAACATTTTATTCTAAAACAAAAAGAAATACGTTTGTTATTGTATTTTAAATGTTCAAGTTCTAATATAATCATTTAAAAATATTGCAAAAAATGTCTCATAGAAAAATAAAATATTTACTTTAACTGTTTTTCTTAAGTGTTCAAAAGGTTCTTGTAGATGAGTTTGTCTTGGGTTACAACTAAAGGCAGTCTTTTCGTTGTAATAGCCTGCAGGAATACTTAACGAAGAGCTTCGTCGCCATTCTAAATTATTACACGCGACTAGAGAACCTTTTGTAAGAATACTGCTGTAGCCACTTGTTGAAACACCTTGCCAAAAGTATATTGACAAATATTTTGATATTTTGTCATCTACGGGATAAGCGAGATTTACAACTTCAAAGTTCTTCATTCCCTAAAACAAACATTAAATGATTTCATATTTTTTATATTGCATAGCATTTTGTTTATATTCATAATAAAATGTTAAATAAAGTTATTACTCTTGGTGCATTAGTAATTGACACAACTATTCCAACGGTATCAAATTCACCATAAGGAATGTCAAAAGTCGGATTTTGAAGACTTAAAATTGATGTATACGTTCTGGCAGGATACGAAATGCTCATTGTGGGTTCGGGTTTGAAGAACGAAGAACTGTTAAAAGAAAGATGAAGTTCTCCACCTCTGTAATAAGAAAACAGTACTTTAGATTTAAATGTTACAATTATAAATCACAATAAAAAGATCCAGAATTTTATACAAATGAATAATTAAAAACAAATCCTACAATTTACACATTTTCTGTATATATGAAGACCTAAGTTACTATATTAAACGACACATAATTTATCGTATAATTGTACCCGCATAGAGATAAAGCAAATTATAGCTCTCACATTAAAACTGGAGTTATAACTGTATGTTAAGGCTTTTCACAAACTATTCTTATGAACAAGTATCAAACAATGTCGCAAAAATCATTATTTTTATCGCACTCAGGTCATTGTGTCTAATTATATTTTACATTCCAGTCTCTATTTCATTGTGTTTTATACTTTTTTCATTGTTTTAATATAATTGTATTACATATTTTATTTTTAATGACTATTTCAACAGTTGTTAAACAAGTGAAGTTAATTCTGTTAAGTACATATATGTTGAATAGCATTTTTATTCGCCAAATGATTCATTGCAAATTGAATTGTTTGAGTAAGTAATTCATTGGAAGCAATCAACGAAATCATACCGTCGACCAGCAGCAGATGCATTATAAATAGAAACGCAAGATCCTTCCTTCAAACTATTGGAGACGTTGTCGTTGCTGGACCAAATAGTTACCAAAGCAGATGTATCTTTATTGGCGACGCGTATTTTCAAAACAGGCGTCACTATTCTGCGCGCCGGAAGATTAGCACGCACTTCTCGCTCCAATTTCTGCTTAAACTCTTCACGTCGACGAATTAATTCCTGTTAATTTTTAATTGAAATTTGCTGTCATTTTTACATTTAAATTAAAAATAATATTTAATAATGCAAAAAACAATCTTTTATTAAAAAATCAAATTTATATAATCAGTTATATTATTATAATTAGAAAATGTTTATTACAATAAGATAAAATAAACAGATTTGCACTAACATTATTATCCCAATCCGATTGAGATTCTTCTTGTGAATCAGCTATGCTTTGATAATTCTTCTCCGCTTTTGCATACAATTCTTCAATCCTGTTTTGACAATCTCTTTCATAATTCGCAGCTGCTTTTTCTTCACATCTTGCATTTCGATATACTTATAAAAGATATACAATATTATATTCAAAATTATTCAAATATGTTGAATAATTTTTATTTATTCGTATTATTATAATTGATTTTTTACTTACTTGTTTGTCCATCAGGCATTTTTTCTTTGTATAATGTTGGAAATATTCTCGATATCACAACTGAAAGTTTGCCAACTGTACCGCCGTTTGAATCAATATTCTGCAATTTTAATGGGAAAGGTTCAGGATTACGTTGGTAACCTAATTTAGCATCCCATCTTGCTCTTCTGGTCGAATTAGTGTGAATTTTTAAACTTATATTATTGCTTTTCTGTAACAAAATATATATAAAGATTTTGAATAAAATATAATTTTTCTAATTAATATATATTTTTTAATAATAATAATAATATATATAATATATATACCTCAAGGGGATGACATCCACGTTCACAATTAAGAAGTTCTGCTCCAGAAGTTACAATTTTTGTACCTTCTTTTATCTTTCCCATTTTTATATAATGTAACATAGGAATATCAATAGTGATTGGAATTGTATACCAACCATCTGTTACTTCAATATTATACATCTCACTATTGTGTATTAGAGACTTATCTTTTTCTTGATTTGTAGTTTCAGTGACCTTTAAAAAGTACAATGAATAAAATACATTTAAAATTGTTAAATTAATTTTTAATTAGACATATTTTTGAATAAAAATACCTGACTGATTTTTGATATACAAAGTATAAGTCGTTTAGATGCTACTTCGTCTTTTTCTAAAATAGTTCTCAATGCTGATCGTTGAGCTCTATCGATTTCTCGATCATAACGATATTTTAACTCTTCCATAACTCGATTTACTGTCAACGCTCTAAATAAGACATAGTAATTCATTAATTAACTTTTTTTAGATACATTTATATTATCTGTTTATTAATTTTGCATACTTTTTCAATTCAGCATACCTAGGTAAAATAAAATTGTCAAACTTTTTTCTGTCAATAGACGCAAGCTTCCATACAATAAATCCATAATGATTATCTATCCAACCAGCAGGTATTAAAGCAGGATCAACATTCGAACTTGCCAAGAATGCTCTTTCAAACTCAGTTTTAGTAGCATAACCATTTTCATTAATTAGTAAACGAATATTGTCCGAAAGATTAACACTAATAACACTTTTTGCGTTTACGTTCTTTCTGCAATTTATAAATAAAAAACGTTATAGTGAATTTAAATATAAAATTGTCATATAATTTTTGCAATTAATATATTTTTATTACTAACCCAATAATATTCGACACATGAAATCCATAAGAAACTGCGTTTGATGCAGTAATTTCTAGAATTTTCGGATCTAGGTTTTCTTGTTTGATCTACAATAACAATATAATATCAAATAACAATAACAAATACATTAACAAATAACAACAAAAACAACAAAATACAACAAAAACAAAATTTAGTTACAATTTTACGTATATATTGATATTAAATAGAATATTAACATGAATAATCAATTAAAAGATTAAAATTTTACTTCTTCAATAGTTTTTGGTTGTGGAGCTTTGCCATTCGATATATTTTTCCAAGACAAACGTCGATTTCCGTTTTTGATTCTATAACTATACAAACTTCCCATAACTGCTTTGGGTTTATTTCTTTTCTTCATATTTATTAGTTTATCCTAAACAGATTAAGTTTTTAATTTACTAAATACAATTAATAAATATTGATTACATATATTCAATTTAATCAATGTTCATTATACCTGTAATAAAACGGCAGCAAAACGATCTTCCTCAACATTATCCGATATTTCATATCCAATCGGAGCGTCTACTTCTATCTTCGGTTCAGTTTCTAATTTTGCTGGCAAAGAAAATCTTTTTAACAAATCTACCTTTTCTTCTTCTTTATTAATATTATCTTCCTTTTTATTCTCGCTTATGTTTTGATCTCGTCTATGCTTTATTCTTTGTTTCCTTCTTCTATTACCAATAATAGGACTAGTCGGAATAT
Source organism: Gryon sp. ZL-2020 (assembly GCA_022817425.1). Taxonomy (NCBI): domain Eukaryota; kingdom Metazoa; phylum Arthropoda; class Insecta; order Hymenoptera; family Scelionidae; genus Gryon; species Gryon sp. ZL-2020. The sequence continues at coordinate 11,770 of JABFPJ010000605.1, read as the reverse complement.
TTTCTACAGCGGATGATTCAGTTTCCAAATTCTTAGCAACTGTTTGGTCTTCTTTATTGTTTTCATTGCTCACAGTTGTTCGGATTTGTATTTCTGTTGAATTTCTTCGTTGTTTACACAACGTCTCACTACTATTCAGAGAAATGTCGTCTGCATAAAGTTCGTTAAATTTTCTTTTCGTTGAAAAATGTGTGCTGTTATTTGCTGAACTGAATGATGAATCACTGGTAGTGTCAGAGAATAATTTCTTTGCAGAAATGCTTACTGAATTTCCCAAATCCACAGATAAACTTGATTTTCGTGTAAGCAAATTGGGAGCTGTGTTGGCTTTTGCTCTTAATACAGTGAGTCTTCCCAAAGGAGTATGCATATTGTCTGTAACTTCTGTTGCTTTTGTCGATTTAGATTGTAGTGGATCAGAGTTACTTTCATCTAAAGTAAGAAGTTTTTTGACTCTATCTAAACCATTTTTAAAGAAGCCAATACCTCGACCTTCAGCTGCTTTGAATTCTCTCGAAGATGGTGTTGTATAAGAGATTTCTGCTATTGGCAGTTTTTCAGATTTAACCGCAGGTGATTCAATTTCATCTTCGTTGAAAGCAAGAAGTTTTTTGGCTTTCTGTAAACTTTCCTTAGATATTTGTATATCTTGACCATCAGCTGTTTTAAATCCTCCCAAAGATGGCGTTGTACAAGAGTTTTCGTGAATGTTCAATTTTTCATTTTCAATTGGACCTGAACCAATATTATCTTCATTGAGAGAAAGAAGTTTTTTGGCTTTCTTTAAACTTTCTTCAGATATTTTTATAGTCTGACCACTTGCTGTTTTAAATCCCTCTGAAGGTATTGCATTAAAGACTTCATGGGAATTGATTTTGTCTAACTTAACTTCAGGAGTTTTAAAATCATCTTCGTCAAGAGAGAAAAGTTTCTTGGCTTTCTTTAAACTTTCTTCAGATATTTGTATATGTTTACCACTAGCCGTTTTGAAGCCTCCCGTAGATGGTGTAGTATTGGAAATTGATTCAATGGAAGTTGATTGAATATCTTCTTCGTTAAGAGCAAGAAGTTTTTTGATCTTTTGTAAACTTTCTTCAGACACCTTTATAGCTCGACCATTGGCAGTTTTAAATCCTCCTAAAAATGGTGTTGTATTATAGATTTCGGAATCATTTTGTCTTTCGGACTCGATTGACGTTGAACTAATATCATCTTCGTTCAGAGACAAAAGTTTCTTGACCTTTTTTAAACTTTCTTCAGAGATTTTTATAGTCTGACCATTAGCTGTTTTAAATCCGCTATGATATGGTGTGTTGTTGATCATATTATCCGACGTTTCCTTCGGCCTAATTGTACTCGTATTAAAGTCACTTGCACTTGGTTGATATAACTTTTTGTCATTTTTGTCTAAACTGTAGTTCGATTTTAATCTTTTAAGAGACAACGGTTTGTTATTGCTTTTGTCTTCTCTAAATTTCGGGGAATAGTCGAAAATAGGTGAATCAATCATAGATCTTTGACTTAAACTCGTTTCTTTATTTATATTCATAGTTTTATTAAGATTTTCAATTATCTCAGATAACATTGCAACTGGATGGTCTTTAATAGGAGAAAATCCTAACAATGGAGGGATTGAAGAGTCTGCGATATTTTCGGAGTTTTTTGCACTTTTCTTCAACACATTTGCTCCACTTAAAAATGCCTTTTTCTGATAATTGTCGTAAAAGTCACCCGAAGGAACTTGATTTGTTTCCAATTCAAATGAAGACTTTAAGTTATCTGATAGACTGACATCATTAGAAGAAGGTTCCGTAAAGTAAATTTCGTTCTTGTCAAAACTATGCTTAATTTGCAATTGACTCGACGCTACTGAACTTAAATTGGTATTTATAATTATACTCTCACTCGAAGTACTTAAATACCTTTGTAAAAATAGTGTCAATTTACAATAAGCAGTTTCGGACTCAGCAATTTCTTCGCGTGAAAATCCTAGACATTTTTGTATTTTTAAATCTTTCTCTAAATCTGTCTTGCTTCTTGCCAAGTTTGTAGAATTTCTGATCGCTTGTTTTCGCAGATTTGCTTCAGGCAAAGAAACTGATTTTGGCGATTTTACGACGTTTACTTTTGTCGAAACAGTTGAATAACTATCAAATCGAGCAATTTTATTGGTTCGGAAGTTTTCTTCTGTGGCATGTTCAAAAAGATCAGCAATATTTAAGTTTGACATGAAAGAATCAGTCGCAAGATCAAAACAATTGTCAACAGAAATACTTTTCTTCAAATTAGTTTTCGGATATTTATTTTCCGAAATATCGGATTTCATTTTCTTTCGATTCATCTTAGAAATACTTTGTTCCGAAAATGGAGGTGAATTTGAAAATCTTTGTTTGGAAGAATGACAACTTATGTCATTGTCACTGAACCATTTACGTTTGAGGCTCTGTCGTAGTTTAGTAATCTGTGAATTTGAGGATAAATTTTGACTATTTCCTGTCTTAATTGAACAATTCTCAAAAGTAGTGTGTTCAGACGAGTTAACAGTTTTGCTAATTTTGTTTTTGATCGGATATTCAATGTTTTCAAAATCTTCCGAAAAATCTAGTGTTTTGTCAAATAATTCCTTAAGATCACATAACTTGTTTTCGTTAGTAGATGGAACATTATTTTTTTTCGGATTATTAGTGACAAAAGCAGTTTTAATTTCAGTTTCAACTTTGTGTGTTATAGTTTCAAGTTTAAGAGACTTTCTATCTCGTTTCAAATTAACTTCATTTACATCGTTTTTATCTGCAGTTGTTTCTGTTTTTAATATTTCTTGATCAAATGTACGTTTAGCCATCTCCAATTTATCTTTATCTATAAAAATGTTGCCACCATTCGCCGTCTTAAATCCAGATCTAACAGTCTTTTCCAATTTTGTAATTGTTTGTTCATAAATAGTTTTTTCGTGAATTAAATTTCCCTTATTTTCATAAGAATTTGCAACGTTTATAGATAAACTAGAATCTTTACCTTTTTCATTTGCTGGTTCTAAAATTTCTACATGAAGTTTTTTCGCTGTCATTAATGCATCTTTACTAAAATATATATTTGATCCATCTGCTGTTGTGAATCCACTGATTATTTTCGTCGGAGAATCATTTTTATTTTCATTTTCTTTATTCTCAATTCTTTGATATTTAGATCCCATTTTTGTTGATAAAGACTCTTTTCGAAAAGACGATTGTGGCAAAAGTTCATTTTGAGTACTTTTATTCATTTCAGCAGCATGTGAAGAATTAACTGGCGTAAGGTTCGTGGAATTTAAAACCTCTTGATCTAATTTTTCATCAGAAATAGGAAATTTTTGAGAAATTTCTTCATACATTCGTTTAGCTTTTAATAAACTTTCTTTATCAATTAATATGTTAACCCCGTTTCCTGTTGTAAAACTAGTTGCCAATGCGTTTTTATTATTCGAATCGTAAATTTTATCACTTAAATTTTCCTTAGTATTTAATTTTTCTTGTTTACTACCATTTCCCGACCAATCTTCCATAAATTCTGCTAAATCACAATCTGCTATCATCTGTGTTTCCACGCCAATCATATTCACATTTGGACTCTCACTTTTATGATCTGTTGTCTGCTCTCCTTTCTTCTTTTTATTAATTTCTCCCGTCACAATTGATGTTGGCGCTGGAATAGAATCCAATATTTCAGCTTCATTATTTACTTCTGCCACTATGTTGAACAATTCTGTAGCCGTTATTCCTGAAGGCATTTTCTTTAGACACTTTCTTGAACTCTTTGGCTGTATAATAAGAAGTTCTTGTTCAGCAGATTCATTTACAATTTGCATTAGCAAATGTTTATCATCACATTCTAAATCAGTCGAATACCTATTGCTTTTCAATTTTTCCCTACAAGATCTCAAAAGTTCGATTGTATTCGGCTCAATCTTTTCTTCTTCAGTCTTTTTTCCATTTTCAATATTCACATGATGATTTTGACAAATCTGATCAATCATAGTAAAAGATGCATTGTTAAAAAAATCTTGAGAAGATGTGTTCATTGGATCAGGCACTACAGAAATATTCGACATTGGTTTTTCAATAGTCCGCAAATCTTTTGATAACAAATTTTTGTTGTTGGGTGGTTCTTTCACAGTTTCTGGTCTATTTTCATTTGTTAATAAATATGATTCTGTTTGAGTATCTTTAGATTGAGACATGTCTACATTTTGTTGTAAAATATGTTCAACTGGAACTGTATCTTCTATGGTAGTGTCAATTGGAGGATCACATTTTTCTTGGCAAATATTATCGTTTTCCGGGATGTTGTCCAAGTGTACATTTGCAGTTTGCAAAATATTATCCATTGTATTATTGATAGCTTTGACAGTTTCAGTACTATTAGAAGTATTAGCACTGCTGTTAGTATAAGACTGGTCAAGGTGCTCAGTTACTAATTCGCTGTTATTTTTATCGGTCGATATAAAAATACGACGTTTGGGTCGTCGTCTTTTGGTTACAAAAACCGGAGATGAGACTGATATGTCTTCTCCAACCGGACTTGTGATTTGTTCTTTAACCTAAAATTAAAACAGAAACAATAATTATTTAAATAATAATTATTTTTTAAGAAATCAATTTTTTATTGAAAGTAAAGAAATTACTCAAATGAAATGATGAATATGAGAAATGATACCGTTAAAAGTACAGTTATATATAATGTTCACTATAAATGAAACATATTGCATTTTGCTATGGAAGTTAATTTACTCTTTTATTAGAAGTTATGATGAAAACTTACTCTTGATATAAGCGAATCAACAGGTGTGATAGCAGCAGCATGTTTCGGTCCGTCAGTATTGGGCGTTTCCATGTCACTAGTCCACGTTTGATTGCATTTACTAATTAATGGTGCTAAGCTCAAAGGTGTATGAGGTATAAATGGTTTTCCTGGAGAACTAAAAAAAATTGTATAGTTAATTTCAAATTATATAGTATTCACGAATTTGCTATATTTCATAACTTTGTATAACTTTTATCATTTCAAACGCATTAAATTAATGAAATAGATCCATATTTTTTAAATAAATATTATCAAAATGCAATTAAAAAGATTTATAGCTTAAATTAGAAATTTTTAATTCATTACGCATTATAAAATAATATTTATTTTGTATTTACAATTCTGTTTGATTACTCTCGATTGCAGATTCGCAGTCATCATGTTTTGTCTCTGTTCGAGGTAATTCTGGTGTACCAAATATTTGCGATTCAATTTTTTCTTCATCTGTAACAAATATTTTTATTTTGTATAATAAAAAATAATATTATGAATATACATAAAGTATTAAAAATCTTGTTTACATAATTGTGCAATAAAGGTACTTGTAAATAAATACCTTTGTTTCTAAATATTTTAGAAAATATATGTAAGTAAATAAATACATGCGAAATGTTGTCAAAAAGTTTTGATAAAGATGCAATAAAGTGTACGAATGTGAGTACACATTTACAATTTTATCTTGAAAAATATGTTAAAATAATGAAGAAGAATTTACCAGAAAACATATCATCAGAATAATCGTCATTCAACAGGTTTCTTTCATCTGCATCCTTTGTCTCACTGTTTTGTGTTTTTGTGTCACCTGTATATATTTGGGTGTCATCATCATCCATTTTGCACAATAAATAAATAATTTACTGATCGGACAAATGTTAATAATGATTCACGATCAGCAAACTGACAATTGTCAACTATTTTGTAGAAAAACAAAGCATAGTTTACTTTGTCTCCGAGACTTTCAAAACTTATCTCTCGGTACGTCAGTATTTCGGCAATGTCCTTCTTAATAATGACCTAATACATACAAAAAAATTATAAAATAAAATTTTTCAATTACAATTATACAATACAGTTGATTATAATAGAATAATGTAATAAAATCTTACGGAAAATGTATATTAGTTTAACAATACAATATCAAACATATTATTATTGTTTACAATACTTCTCCTTCACAAGTTCACGTCTTCACGTGTGATGTTTGTCTGTCTCTGTTACTCGCAACGCTAGCGCTCTCTGGTGGCTTACTGTAATATTTGATCGAATTATTGCCACAATAATGAAATTATGAGTACTTTCGGTTCTGTTAAACTAATAATCAAATAAACAAAAATTTTTTAATATTATATAAAATATATATTCTGCTGATCATATTTGTAATTATACAGGATTTTTAAATATATCATTTTTTAAATAGAAAGAAATAATCAAAGAATTTGCTGTTAATCTTAAAATTGAATAAGAAAGTTTAATATTAAAATATTTCTTTAAAATTAACAATATTTTATACAAAAAATATATTCACTGATATTTTATCTTAATGAGTTAATTTTTAACCCAACAGTATCCTTAAAATATATATTGAACAATGGATACAACATCAACGGTTTTGTGATATTTTAAAGGTAACTATCTGCTTGATCGACAAAGTTATCAACAGAGCTAAAAGAAAAGATTCAGGGCATCTCATTATCCAACAATGAATAAACGTTTGGTCTAATCATGCGAACTGATAAGTCTGAACAATGGTTGCTAGGATGGCGCCAGCATTAAAGGTCAACTGGTGTAGATTGATTTTCAAAAGCGCAGAGTGCACGAGTGTCGAGCAGAGCACTCTGTCCCGTGTTATTTTAATGTGGCACAGCGCGCTCGGCGGTGTTCGCTATACACGTGTACGTGGGTGACTCGAAAAGTCGACTCGGCGGTGGAGGGGGAGGACGTTACAGCGACGGTTCGAACCGAGACGAGGAACAACGAGGAAAGACAAGCACGAAAGCCGAGCCCGTCGGGTGGTTCGGACCGTTTTGCGCGAGTGACAGCCCAAGAGTGAGAGCTCGGCACCGCGAGCGCACCCTCAAAAGTCTTCTCCCGGGTTGGTATTAATACACAAATTGAACAACAAATTCAAAAACAAATTGAACGACAAAAATTAATAGACGAAAAAAGGTACACGCGATTCCGGCACGTTGGTACTGTCTCGGTGTTGGTGTGCGTTTACCCCTCCCCCGCGTGTGTGCGTGATTCAACGTCTCGCTCACTCTCGCTTAGCGTGAAATGAGCGACAAGGACCGATCCTCTCCCACCCTCATTGAAAACAGCCTCAAGTCGCTACTCGACCAACCCAGTATTTTTCCGTTAATCGGTAAGTAAATTCGGCCAAAAAAACGCGAGCTTGCGTTTTGCTTCCAAAACACCCACTCACCGCCGCAACCGACACATGCATACACAAACACACATACGAGTCATTGCACACAGACATACACACCGACGAGTGCGCGCCGCATTGGTACCAAAAGTCAAAGGTCAGAAGCGCCAGTGGCGGCACGGCGCCGTTCATTTTTCACTCCAACTGAGTTTGGTACCAACTCACCCGAGCTCACCAATCATCATCAATGTTTCACCGGTCATGTGACTTTTGCATCCCTAAACGTTAACCGTCTTTCCTTCCCTTGCACCTTTCTTCTGCAAAAACGTACTTAAATGTCAGTTTTGGTTAACAGTGTTTTAACCTTGGTGGGAAAGTTTGGCCATTAATCAGTGACTGGCAATCAAGTGGACGAACTTGTGTAGTTTGGATGTTTAAACGTTCCAAGTTTGTGCGATCAGAGTGCAAGTCTGATGCGCCGGCGCCCGGCGCATCCAATTAACCTCGTTCGGACCCCGTGGCACAACCACGTGATAGTGCATCAATGATACTAACCTCACCTTCGCATTTATTCTTCTCTTCTTCTCTTTCTCTCGTTCAATTCGATCAAATCGAACGACGCGAGACGACGTTGCCAACCCATACTGTTGCAGTCGCTTGACAACCGTGCATTCCAAATTCGGTGGGTTCATTTTGAGATGATAACATTGCAAAGTATCACCCCTGGGCAAGATGCTTTTTGGACAGTCAGTTGTGGATCACTATTCAGAGAAACTGCTCGAACACTGCGAAACAAGATGTCTTGTTTATATCTGTTTGTTCATCGCTGAATATGTGAAGATGATCAATGAGAAGTGTAACTGAATAACTTCAATAAATTTGTGCAGCAACTGAAATACGTGAAGACTTATTTAGCTAACAAAACCCTTATAAAAAATCTATACATGCACAGGACTTTTGCCAGCGACTCCTTGCGCATTGCCAATTTTCCCAGTTGGAAAATCATTTAAACTTTTGACCGGCTTTTTTGAGATCAACGCCGAGTCGATGAGCGGTCGACCAGTTTTATCTGCCTTATCTTAGCAGACCTGTTAACTATATTGCGTGCAAACTTCAGCGAACTTAATGTTTCGTGAACTTTGTTGTACGTCAAAACTAATACAACGATATCTTCACACAAGTTTAGCTAATAATAACTTCTACTAATTTTAATGTTGGTTTTTATTATTATTAAACCGAGTGTTAAAAGTATGTTTGTTTATGTTGATTTCAATTTAGGAATTACGGGATTTTGTAAATATATTTGTTTAACTATATAATAACTTTGCAATTATTTGAATAAATGTGTTATTTGTTCTTAATTTCTTATACTTAATAAATAAAATTGATTAAGAAACATCTGAAAATGATAATAATCGCCAAAGTGTTTGTATGCGAAACTGGACATTTGAAAATTGTGTTTCAAAATAACATACCATATTATCAGCAAATTGATATTTTATGTTGAACTTTAGTTTTCAAGTGTCCAGTTTCTACAAAGACCCACGGTGTATCAATGTCATATTATGTATTTTTTAAATATAACATATAGACACAATATAAACTTAAAGATTACGCGGAACGAAGTAACTGATTAAAAATGACTATGCATTGTTGATTAAATCTGTGACGGTAGTATTCTTTTCTTAATAATTGATATAATTTTAGTAAAAAATTGCAAAATTTGGATGATTTTTACTACATTTTTAGTCATTTTTATAGAATTTTGATGAATTTTTACTAGGTCTCATTATAATTATTATGTGAATGTATATTTCACGCTTTGATAGTTTAAATAACAAAACAAGACATTTAATGATAGTCGGACGAATAGCCGAAGGTTAAAGTACGACGGCTTATTAAGGGAATTCTTTAACTATATAAGAGCAAAAAGGATAGAGCTAATCATAACTACATTAGAGAAAAAGAGAGGCAGTGAATTCGACCGAAGAATCATCTTAAGAAACAGCGCAGGCACCGAGTTCGAAACTCAGAGAAAGAATTTGTTTATAACGTTAAAGTTATTTTACTAAATTTAAAAGTAAAATTCAAAAGTTATCAAAATTGTTATAGATGGCACATATTGATAGTGCAAAAAACATATATTAAAATAAGAGACAAGGAACAAAACAAAAGTTATATAGCTTATATTCATAATTGAATTTAGTATAATGATCTTGAATAATACTTATTATTCACATTAAATAAATCATATAAAATAACACAATTTTGATGCATGAAATAGAAAAATAACGATGTTTATCCAGCTAGTTTAAGGTGAGCCGGGTCAACAAGAAAAGACATCGAAAACTCTGCGCGTGAAGAATACTTGTTATAATGACACAAATTTTGTTGACATTGTAATGTATAATATAAATCTATTAGAAGTATTTTCTTCAAAAGTATATTTGATTTGTAAGGAAAGTGTTGCTTAATGAATACAAATATGTTCATACAATTAGTGCAAATTTCAATGTAAAAATTAAATGAAAGTGAAATACTGTTAAACTTTTGGAAAATTTTAAATTTATTTAAAATTCGTATTTCGGTAAATGTTAAATAAACAAAAACTTGGATTTAATTGTTTTATTTAATATAAACATCTTAATTTCATAACAAGCTTAATATTAACCCTATAGAACTGCAGACTGGGGTAGATTTCTACCCCAGTGATAGTTGGGGTGATATCATTTTTCACCATTTTTACTTTTTTTTCATTAACTCCTTCGTATATAATTTTATAACAAAAAAAATCTCAATTTTTTAATATTTATATTTTACACAAAAAGACAAAGAAAATAAAAAAAAACAGGAGCCTTTTTCATTGAAAAATGGCGGAGTAATCGTAGTTTAAACTTTGGGGTATATTTCTGCCCCAGTCTGCAGTTAGAGGTAAAAAAAAAATAAGTCTGCAGTTCTAGGGTTAACAAAAATTATGATTAGTTTTTATTTTATGTCTAAAAAAATGAATAAAATTTAACTCTTCATTGGTACGGATATGAGGTTACCCTTACACTTAAACTAATTTACAAAATTTCATGTAAAAATCAATACGTACTTGAAATTCACAATACCTTTAAATATAACTTTAATTCGCAGCCTATCATCAATTTTCAATTTTGGAATAAAAAATACTATATTTATGGAAATATAATGTCAAATCATACCAAATGTACATAAATGTGAGGGCGGCCTTCATCACGAGACCAAACTCGTAACAAAACAATTCACTCTGGTAAAACAACAAACACATTTGACCTGATATTTTGAATCAAGGAGTAAGTTAATAATTTATGTTTTTAATGCATTAAAAATAATCTAGTGAACAGTTTAAATTTATTTAATAATTTGAAATCATATATCATTTGATTCCATACACTAATTTTGCTATACTATTTCAATAGACTAATCTCGCTGCAGTATTTTGAATTCATTTTGTTTTAACTAATTTTATTCACCAAAATACATCAATCTGTGCAAATTGCAGTGATAAATACTGCAGATCAAAGTGAAACGTTAAATTGCAGTAATACATGTGGCAACCTTGCATGAAATCAACCAATCAGAGGGCGTGAGGGCGAATCTCACACAAGACCAAAGTCGGATTTTGCTCTAACCGTACTAATGAAGGGTTAACTTTATAATAATTATAATTGTAACTTTATAATATATCTTGTATAAAACTTCAACATTTTGTGTAAAATTGCAGCTGATTTAGAATATATATAACAAAACAATGTGTAATTGAAGACGCGTATCGAAGAAGGGCATTTGTACGCCAATAGTCTTTTTTCAAAGGTAAAGAGTATCAAGCAAATTTGTGAAATGTACAAATTTACTTGTTCTTGTCAAAGCGTAGCTACATTCGCGTCATCTATGAACGCAACTCACTAGACTCATCACGCATTGATATTTTTGGCAGATTTGTATACCCATTAAAGAGTAAGTCTTCAAACCAGGCATTAATGTCCATAACTGTACATTTATATTGTCTTGATGCAGTGTATTTCAGATTATTATTTTACGTGTATATCAATGAACTCTTTACCACAATGAGACATTATTTGAGCAATAGGAGCGAAGGTGGAGATGGGATTGGGACGTTTCGGATAGCATTTTGGTTGAGAGGATTTGGATTCCATTCAAGACTTTCCTATATCTGAGCAGGAACTATTTTCGGAGCCGGAGAAACAGATAGGAATTATCTTGTTCAACAGAGATTTCGATCAACCGGTGCACTTTTAGAATGTTCTTTCCTAGCTGTTTTGTTTGACTTATGCATTTTCGTAAGCATTTATCAATGTGTGCTGTCGTTTCTGTCTAAAAAAACGACATACATATTGGCACCTGACTTGGCAAAATAAAAATATCTTTTACAAGGAAAATTGTACTTTGTTTATCCTGCACGCAGAGCAGAATTGATATAAAAATTTATGTTTGAAATTGAAATTTTACTGAAAGTTCAGTAGTACAGGGACAAATGCAAAATTTTGCGACAAATTACTGAACTTTTCAATGAAATATTAT